>JARFTM010000158.1:0-72474 GCA_030278935.1 Trichoderma polysporum | reverse complement strand
CTCTACTAGCTACGTGATTAAGTATTGCTCAACGTACAACCTATCCCTTCTGCCAACATAAACCTTTCGAGGCTTATTACCTTGGGAACCTACCCTATACTAACCCATAGGGACCGGAACGTCACACTAGAACAGCCAGACAGCTCTATTAAAGAGCAGGAAACACTCATTTAATATATACTAGGCCCTAAAGGATATAAGGCCTTTTAAAAACTATTAAAAGACGCTAGCCCCTACAGCAATATCCCCTTAAACTTAAATTAAATAAAACCAAACCTAACCTAACCCCTTTTCTTTTATACTAATAAAACATAGCAAACGCAGGTCTAAAACCGCAGCTCCTACCGTCCTATTGCCCAGATGTAGATTTATATAACTAGCTTACTTAGTGGATGTAAATAATAAAACAAACAAACAAACAAACAAACAAACATCTATTGGCATTATATTAGTGGTATTAATGGTAGTTAGCGATAGCATTTGTAATCCCGATAAGCGTATTCAAGAAAAGGGTCAATCTTAAGTTCAAATACTATATTACTTTTGCACATGGTAGCCACTAGCTCATCTGCCACTGCCGTACGACTCTCTTCATGGCTTACAAAAATATGATAAACAGCAACTCAGTCAGACGTAACTACACCTGCACTATAGTCCGAGGAACCCGAAGTATTACTGGGGTAGCTGATATCCAGACATCTCCACACCTTACAAGAGCTTGCTGTTGATAAAGGCGAGGGCTTGCTGGCCATACTCCTGGCCATAACCTTGATGAGTGGCTTGATTGTTTCCATTGCAGCAGTATGGGTCTGCGGCGTCGCAGTACGACTTGATCTTGGCTGCACTAGGGCAAGAGAAACCAGACGGGCGGGGATCGAACTAGTAAAGCAAGATTAGATAACGATATATAAAAGTTTGACTAGTTTCGTCGGATGGCGAATACTTACACCTTGAGCAGCACAGGTTCCGACATTATACGGTAATCCACGAATATATCGAGGATCTCCCATAAAGATTGCAGCTCTGATAGCGGCTACTGATCCCGCAGATAAAGGAACAGCAGTGTTAGGGTAACCCTGGGAAGGGTCGCCTCCTCCACAAAGCGCGTTATCAAAAATTTGGCCCCCCTTTTATATCACCTGTCAGTATTTGGTATTGATAACACTAGAAGGATGCAAACCTGTGAATATCCAACCAATACCAGCTTGGTATTTGGGCAAGAGTTGTGAAAGTTGTTCACTTGTTGAACCACGGCATTGATACCTTGCACAACAGAGTTGGCATAGCTGATACCACCACAAGACGCCTGGCCACCGCATGCTGGATAGTTGATGGGCTCGGCTGTTGTCCCAGGATGAGAGTTGATAACCAAATTTACAACAGTGGCGGAGGAACCATAACCCGGTCCTACTGTAGTCTCTCGAGCACCGAAGACATGAATACCCGGACACTGACGCTTCTCAACTTTCTCAACGTCCACTGGGCTGCCGGTAACAAGGAGAGCTTGGCCCAACAAAAATGTAATGGTACTCTTGATTGAAGGCATTTTTACTTTGTAGCAAAAGGACCTATTTATTGAAGCTATTGGTGAGAAACTGACAAGGTGTATGATGCTGGTTAATATGAAAGATGAACAACGTTTGGGGTAAGTAAGAGATTATATAGCATCAAGAATGTCTCAAAGGCATCCATTATCGACTTTTTTCACAACGTCTAAGCTTTTCTCTTGGCTCGCAGCCAATTCCACTGCAAAGCCCCAATCCGTTCTAGTTACTGTTGTATTCCTTTCCCCCAGGCATCCATCTATACACTTATGTTAAAAATTAGGCTAAATTAACTCCCATCCCAGCCGTGCATCCCGATTGGATACTCTAGCTTAAGAATATTTTATTGGACATTAAATTGGCTTTTGCATTCACGTTTATGTATCCAGCATAATATGATAAAGATCGCCACTTAGTTTGCCATTATATTTACGTAAATAATAGAAAATTTAATAATAACAATGCTTTGTAAACACACCCTTTAGACCGAGGGGCCGATAAGAAGCCTGCCAATTCTCTGTTTAATGAGCGACAAAGCGATCTCCGCTTTTGCGGTGCTTGCGTGCGCGTATGTGTTCGTCATATATTGGATTACTTTTTTTGTACACATATAAATAATATTTTTATGAAAATGCCGGCTAAGTGTTTTCACAATGGAAATCTTGTTTCCAAGGCTTTCGCTCAGACAATGACATCGCTAAGTAATAACTGCAATTGATATAACAGCTAAGGGTGCTCTTAGTATCTGCGCATCATAGAGAGGCGAGAGCAAATGTCTCTTTACAATAATTCAACAGAGACACTATCTCGGACGCTTAGTATTAAATCTGTACTACATCGATTTAGAATCTGCTGGAGAAATTCTTACGTTAGTACTTAGGTAGATTGAGCGCGCTCTTGCCAAGAATTTTCTATATATATATAAACTCTAAATAAACCCTATATGTCGGCTAATCTATACCTAGAATTCTAGCCTCCTTTCCCGTATGTTCATATTGTCTACTGCAGGTGATCTCATGCATGTCTCACCAGATAAATTGAAGACGGGCTGGCTGAAAGGCAATATAACCCCACATTGGGGGCGGATACTTTTGCGAACGAGGTAGCTAAGAGCCACCCTGATGCGACATCTCGGCAGTTTTAGTAGCATGGAGGGCATCGAATCTTGGGTACATAATTGGCAGGCTAATATACACCTACTTAGCCGGACGCACCCCAGATCTGCAAAGTGAGTCGCGACCACCCAAAGCCCAACTTAAGGTTCAAATGAGCCGGCATTAGCGCGATGCTGTCAGTTTTCATCAAGTTGCTGTGGATGTTGCTGTGGATGATTCGGCGTGAAGCGAGATAATTAACCTGCTCTGGTAATGTCATTGAACCGGCATTTGAGAATTTTAGGCAATACTCCTGCGGCGTTGTTAACAGTAGATGAAGAGTTCTGCCCCACAAGCCTTTCATTGCAGCGCCATGCCGTACGCTTGATGATCTCCCTCCATGTGGTGTTCAACTTTGGAGCAAGAAGATATTTTCCATATGGTATGCAATGTGCAAATTTAGATTTTGGCGAAGGAGATGAATTCAATGCCTCAATTATAGCCTCTTCACTCTGCCGATAATTGAAGCTACCTCTATGAAACTGTCGCGTCAATTCGAAAATTCATTTTTCGAAATGACGCGACTCAAGGCTTCTGCATTAGACAGCTACACACGACTCTCGCTAATCACAGTTCTTCGTCTTTCGTCTCAATGCCGTAATGAAACTTCTTTCTCTCCTCTTGCCCTTCCAATTATATGAACTTACACTGGAGACAACCCACAAATTTTCTGGAAGAATTAAGAATATAGTTATTTGAACTATCTTCTGCTCTAATGTTTCTTAGATTGGTGAGTTGTCTCGAAAGACGCTTTCAAGCGATTGAGATTCGCTTCGGAGAGAACATCAGATTACTCAATGTTTCCTGTTGATAGCATTTCTTCAAAACTATCTAAACAAGCGTCCAATTAGGTGAAGAAGCATTTTCTTTAAAGCACTCTTGCATTTTATCGTTCTTGTTGTATCCATCCTCGACCTGAGTTTAGAAACCATCAATGGGGAACAGAAACACGCTAGCAGCTGGAAAAAGTTACGATTGCCGCTACGGAGGCAGTTATCGGGCCAGAGACACATCGAGATATTCGTGTTGCTGAAAAGAGAGCCACATTGAGATTCCGGAAACTTATAAAAACTGACGAGTAAACACTCTTTTACTAGTTTTAAGACGGATTACCACGCCGCGCCCTTTTGGTGGCTTAAATTAAGTTTCCCCTGCAGTAAGAAGAACGGCCTGAACTTATCTTTCATGGATCTAAGATACGACCATGGCGTTTGAGGCCATTGCTATTGTTGTTTAAGCAGCAGCGGATTTAACCTGCTCATAGGTATTCAATGCTTCGACTCCATCTTTTCAATAATTTTGAGCTGAAATATTGAGAAATATAATCGCGAGTTTGTTCTGGAGGGGTAGAATGTTGTAGCTCTGGCAGCCTGGAGCTCCTTGGTAAGATCGTTTGGCTCTACGAAGCCAAAAAGAAAAAAGGTACTGTATCATCAGTGAATCCTCATAACAAAAGCACTCCGGTTTAGACGCACTATAACGGCTTTCATTCTGATTAGCAAAAAGAAGATAATTGGTCTATAAAAGCTGTTGTATTGCTAACGGTATCACTGTAGATCGGTCTTTGATTAACCGAAATCGCGATTTTCTCGGCGGTGAACGTCGGCCTCTTCTGCTTCTAGATTTTTGCTAGCGCCATCGTCCCCGATAGTAAAATGTTTCTCATAAACTATTGTTATATTCTCCACATTAATTGCTAGCAGCAGTATTTCCTTTACGACTCGTCAAATGGTGGCAGATATGAACCATGCATATGGGCCGAGGACACAAGCATCGAGAAATTTAACACGGTATCGGTGGAGGAATTAACACGTGAGAGGTCACATGCGCTTAATCCGGAAAGGCAATTGTCAAGCATTATACTTTTACTAAGTGAAAATAATCGGTCGTTCCATATTTATTGGTAGATATGAGACGAAGTGAGTGTTGAAGGATCAACGGGTTGATGCTCCATCCTTGATGTTGCGATGCTGATGAATTCCCGTAACAAATTTGACCTGTTCAGGGGTAGAGCTTATAATTATTTTATTTTTCGGGAACCAATCAACAGGACCCATGGCGCAACGGTAGCGCGTCAGATTCCAGCTAGGAATCTCCTGAAGGTTATCCGTTCGAATCGGGTTGGGTTCAATACCCTTCATCATATTTTTTTCTTTCTGTTCCAAAATGTAGCTTTTACTCATATTTTGCCTGTGATTGAACGGTAGAGGAAACCAACTGCCTTTACTAGAATTCTCTTTTGCTTCCATGAGAGCCCGGTTGTATTACAGCCAGCTAAAATCTTGTGGCATTGGTTCAGTTTGGTGTGACCATACTTTACACTGTTGATCCATATTTTTAGTTGATTAGAGCGTTACGTGTTAGTGTATGGTTAGACGGCCCTGAGAGCTCAGTAGCTAATTTACAAGAGTGGCGGCATCATCTTGTACATCTAGCTAAGACAAGCCTTTTTTTCCAATTCTTTTCTCTTTTTGGCAAATCAGAGATCTTTCACTTGATATCGAGAGCTCGCGAAAGATATATGGCATCATCCGCTACTCACGAGTCGTAGACTATACAAGACGAGGATGAGATCGATGAGATGCAGCTACCTCGGATACTTTAGTATTGATGACCACCTAGAAATAAAGAATACGACACTTTGTTTTGACTTACGTCATTTAGAGGAAGAATGTTGTACTGTGTGAATATTTCGCAGTATCAGAGGAAAGTTAGCATTATGCGCGTGAATAATAATCATCACTCGCTCTACATGATAGAATCAATGCACATACAGCACGGTACATTGTCTGGCAACAATTTAAACCTGTAGTGTGGTTTCTCTAGTAATAGAGCCAACGTCGAAACTTAGCGATAGAGGATGAGCTCCCTTGAAGGGTTCTACCATTGGTTGACATGGAAGAATTAGACGCTACCAAACAACCTTTATGTTAATGGGATTTAAGCCCAGACTTCCAACATCAACCTTTCAGATTCGATTACGAGATAATCCAATTTCAAAAATTTGATTATCATCATTGATTTACTGTTACTAAATATTTCAGGGGTGGTGCAGCCTGTGTTCTATCGACTAATGCAAGCCGCATTTCGGCGATGTTTCGGGCGCTTCTCCGGTGGGGCTGAATTGTCAGCGAATATTCATCTTTCCGATTCATTTGCTACTATGGCAATTGCTGAGTAATGCAAGTTAATGTTCGTGACGCCAATAAGATGACATCTGGTGGTAAGACTACGGCGCTTCAGCCCATTGGTAAGTTAGGTGGAAAGCTCGAGGACACAGCCCTCGAACAGGTTCAATACGTAGTTGCATAAATAATTTGTCATGTCAAAACAGGCCATGCCGGCCGAGATCGCAAGAGAGAAGGTGGTTCCTGGGAAAAAATTACATGAATAAAGGATCCCGAAGATGTGGGATCACTGCGACCTAATTTGGCCTGGCCTCGGTTGGCAGTTGAGCACTTGCAGTTTTCTATATATTTAAGACCAGGACGTTGCTTTTCCATTGTATAGCTAGGTAGCTAGAATCAACGATTTCTTCAATACCCATAGCTTAGCCATCGACTCCTCGTGACCGAGCACTCTAACTCTTGACAATTGGTCTGATAAACGATCTATCACCATGGCTGAGGAAATTAACTTACCTTCCCCTTCAGTGGCAGTGGAGGTTTTTGCACTTCCTACTGGGAAACTTTATTTACCTGATCGTTGGCTGTTTGAGGATGGCGACAACGATATGCGGAAAGCAAGAGAATTTTCTCCCGATTTTAGTTTCTTGATAAGCCATCCATCAGGCAAACATCTCTTGTTCGATCTTGGACTGAGAAAAGTGTGAATTTTTCATCTGTCTTTACTAAAATCCTGTACTAACCACTCAGTAATAGGAATTGGATAACAATCCAGAAGTTATCCGAGCTGATTATCCCTACATTTCACCAGTTGTTCTCAAAGATGCCACCGATCTTCTCAATGAAGGTCCAATTAAATCTTCTGATGTCTCTACTGTTGTCTTTTCACATCTTCATTTCGACCACACAGGTGATCCAGCCAAATTCACTCATGCCGCATTCGTAGCTGGCCCTGGATCCTGCGCGGCGAGCACCCCAGGATACCCCAAAGAAGCAAAATCGCCATTTTTATCAGCTGTGATTGACCACCACAAGTATCGAGAGCTTTCTTTTGAAACCGACAAGTGGGTACCGATCGGGCCGTTTGAGCGTGCGTACGATTTCTTTTCAGATGGTTCATTCTACCTTCTTGATGCTCCGGGACATATGCCGGGCCATTTGGGGGGATTAGCACATACATGCAAAGATGAATGGGTGTTTATGGGAGGCGATTGCTGCCATCACCGTGCGTTGTTGGTAGGAGCGCGACCAGTCAGCGTTACTGTTGGCCCCGGTGGGGCGGCTGGCTTTCATACAGATCCCCAAACAGCAATTTTAACGATGGAGAAGGCAAACATACTTCGTAGAGGAGGGGATGTACTGATTGCATTGGCCCACGATGCTATATTGGAAGGGGTAATGCCTGTATATCCGGAAAAGCTTAATGGATGGAAAGGGTCTCAGTGGAACCAGCGTTTAGACAAGATGGTGAAGCAGATGTACACGTAAATAATGGAGGCTACGTACATGAAACAATTCACATATTAGGAAACTAGATTGTCATGATCAGATAGTTATGTGCTTAAAACGATGAACTCATGGATATTTTGACTATTATTTATTATTTACGTATTCATAGTCCAATCAAGTACAACATGGGCGCCTCCAAGCGTAGGGGTCTACCTATGCATCTTAGTGTCAAACTATATCATTTTCACTGAAGCTATTATTGAAGTGCACCGGTAAAATGAATTGGGTTTTATAAATGTCAACTACCAAGAGGAGTAAAATTATAACTGCCAAAGTATTCGATTGGTGGAGAGAGACAATGAGTACGAATAACAAAACTCTCTATTTAACGACAGTCTCTACATAAGTCTAATGATACTAAATTCCAAGAGCAAATGAATGACGAATGCCGAATATAAGCAAGCTAGCCTAAGAAGAAATGAATAGTCCATATTTGCATCCCTCCTCTTCAGTAAAAACGAATGGATTACAAAGCATCCGCCCACGCAAGTGCAGTGGCAGGCTCCAGACGCTGCATGTAGTCAGGGTCGATATGGACGTTCCTCACGACTCCCTGTGTATCAACTAGAAGAGTAGTCGGAATAGGCACGGCCATGGAGTCATCACCATTGCGAGCCTTCAAATCGACTTTGAAGGCATCAAAGACAATTTGGAGAGACTTGGGCTGATCCCAGACGATACCAAGCTGCCTAGCGAATTTGTTGCCAACGTCTGACAAAACTTCGAACTTAAGCTCATTCTTCTCAGTAGTAGAAAGTGAAGTGTTGGGCAACTCAGGGGAGATGGCAACGATAGTCAACCCCTTGGCATGAAACTCATCCAAATGCAGCTGTAAGGAGCGCAGAGCCAAATTGCAAAAGGGACACCAGTCACCTCTGTAGAAAGTGATTAGAACTGGGCCCTTGGCAAGAAGGCTTTCGCTCGTCACCTCTTGACCAAGAGCGTTGGGAAGCTTAAAGCTGGGGAGAGCAGCGCCAGCTTGAATGGCAGCACTCTTATCAAAGGTAGTCTTAACATCCGTAATGGACTCCTTGATGGCAGAAGCAATCGGAGCAGGCGCATTTTGGTTGACGCCTTCAGCAACGGCGGACAACTGAGAAGCTAAGGTGGCCATTTTTAAATGTTTTAAAAAAGGTATGAAGAATAAGATTGAAGAAATTGTGTTTGATACAAGTGTTGTGTAAATATGTTTGTGTGTATTGTGATGTGATGATACCGAACCAAAGTCATCTCCAACATGGCATCTATACCATTTATATACATTTTCTGGTATTCAATTGCACCGGTAGATATTCTGAATTTGTCATGAATTCTCCATATTGTTCTGAGACAATTAGTCCTTAATCTTTATTGTGGACTGATGAGAAATATCACAGCTCATAACTTGGAGTTCCAGCTTACAATTACTTAGAAAGCTGCTTGAATGCTGTAGAGCTTTGACTATTGGTCTCCACTTGTTTTCTATCAGGTAAGCTTGTTTGATAAAAGAGTTGGTGCGAGGCAAGTTTTTGCGTGCGAGGTTCTATTGGACAACAAACACAGAGCTTTGCCTATTGCGGATAAGCGCATCCAATCGCAAAAACTTGCACCCATTCCAAGAGTTTGGTAACTTATAGTCTCTGATTGGCTAGAAAACAGATATGGGAGAAGCAGGCAGCTGCGATAGGTGACGCAAAACAATACATATATATTTGGGTGCAAGTAGCATAGGGGCTTGATGCTAATAGCCGTTCGTGTAGATCCCCAGGAATATCTCTGAGTCTTTGTCGTAGCTCGTGGATACGACCCCTATCAAAGCTTTTGTTTAAAATCTCAACCACTAGAAAAACCCACATGAAAATTCCAGCTGCTTTTTCCCGGATTTCAGCACGAATCTGCTTAGCAAGGCGGCTTTGTCCGATTTTCAATTCGTTGTCAAGGTAATTGATTATATCCTGCTCATACCCTTTTTGCCCCTCGAGAGTGAGGTCTAATGCGTTTGTCTTAGATATGTGAGGATAGTGTCTACTTGAGAAGCAGACTAGAAATTTAATTATTGGACGTAGTGAATTCACCCACGTTCTGGAAAAAAGACATCATGTCTCGTATTTCGTCCTCATCGCACTTATCCAGTGCATCAATGAAGCACAATACGGTAGCATCCTTAATGTTGTGTATAGCTTCTTCAAATGTACATTTTAACTGTTCGATGTTCCAAACGTAATCATCGCTGATTTCTGCTATTGGAAGAGAGTGCAAAAGAGACTGAAGCTCTGGCAGTTCTCACAGAGTTGTAATAGCAGTGATCGATATATTCCAGTGGTACATTTTTTCATGTCTTCTCCTCATGCGTTGAAATAGAATGAGATGATCTTCTTGTCTCTCACCCTCCTCTGTGCATTTGTGAGAGCAAATTTAATCAACATCGATTTCCCAGTTCCTGGCTTTCCTTTAATCCATAGGAAGCCATGATGTGAACTTAGCTTACCAGGATCCAGCCAGTCTAGATATTGCTGGTTCCCGAGCAGCCATTTACAAGTCTTTGCGTGAGCATTCTTTATTGTTATATGGCAAGCCCCGATTTGTTTGAAACGTAGAGACTTCAGGGTCATCTCGAACTGGTCAACGCGAAGTGGTTTTAACCCATTGTTTTCGATTCAATTGCGGTAACATCTATCATGCTGCGGAAAGGTTCTGTTTGGAGTGGGCGAATTCGATAGACGAGATCTTTCGCATACGCAACGGCCGCCATCGCTGCGTATCCTTGCTACTCGTTGTTTTTATGTGAATCAGAGTAGTCGCATATACCACGGATAATTAAGCATGAAAAATCATCATTCATAAGCCCGGCAGCTTCCATTTCGAAGCACAGGACCTCATTTTCTGATGCAAGCCTATCTCGAATAACAGCATCTTTCATGACCTGATTTGCAGAAGCAATCAAACCGTAATGGATGGTGATTTTGTCTTCTTGAGGTCGTTCGAATCGCAGTACTACGCTTGATGTGGCATCTCCACATGCCATCGCGCAGCTCCTATCATCATTTGGAGGGTGTATCACGTCGCTTTTGTATAATTTGTCTGGACTTTGATTCGGTCGTTGAAAATTATCTCGCAACCTAGGTGATCTCTGCAAAGATTCCTCTATAGCTTCTTCAAGTCGGTGGCCTTCACTGTTGTAATGCGTTCTGAGTCCAGTAATCGCTGCTAGTAAATTCTTTGGGGGCTGATTCAAGAATCCTGTCATCTGGAACTCCTGATTCTGAATCGTCTTGCCAAAATCATATTGCAATACGCCACTTCTCGCGTCACGGGGAACGCCTACCACAACATCGCCTAAGCGAACGTCGTGTTTTGAGGTTGGTGCGCCACCGCCAATGCCAACCATGAGACGAATTCTCGTGTTGGGAAAGCTGCGCATCATACCTCTTGCAACCGCCGCCGCCGCAGCAGTTCCATACTCTGGCAGAACTGTTATGGCCACATTGTGCCCCCTAATTCGACCCAGTGTATAATCATTGTTGTCATTAGGAAGAGAGTACCCTGGCGCGTCGAATTTCTCGTCGAGGAAAGCGATCGCAGTGGCGTACTCGGTACTAAGGGCGCAAATTCACCCAACAGTATATTCGTCATTCGATTTTGACTCAGCACCATCCCTCATATCATGACCCTCTGCCTTGCGCCTCTTAGGGTGGATTGCAGTCCCATTGCTGCTTTCAAAGAGGGGGCCTCTCTTCAGCATCTCGCTTGCGGCTAGGCGTAATCTTCGGTAGCGCGGGCTTGTGTTTCGTAATACAGAATTATCTAGCCCAGCAGTAGGACCGTATAATGGCGAAATTAGTGCTTATGAAATGCCAGACGCAAAATAAATCCTTGAGAGTAAAGATCGCAAGACAGGGGCGATGTATTCTGGATAAAGAGCGGTTGGACATCAGTGGAAAGGACAATTTGATGCTCATTGCTGAACCTCGCGTGTTGAACCCAACATAGACAGGGGTAGCTGTATGCCTGTACATATATAGCTCAGCCGCTACTACCTCCAATAGTATTTCTCCACGAGCAGGAGATTTATGATATTCGAGTGGCTATCCAGCACCTTGTATTTCTAACCATACCTGTTACTCTCTTTGAATCCCGAGAACTCTTGCACTCTCTTTATTTTTCCGCATAATTTTCTAGCAGCCTCCAGGGCGCTGGATAGCCAACTTGGGGTGCTGAATGCTTACTGCTTATAAATTCGCCAGTGGGGAATAGGCCGTTATAAGTAGCAGAAGCTGTAGACAACGTCGACTAACAATGTAAGCATACAGTAAGATATCTAGTAGAACAGAACTGCACTGCTCCATAATGCATTTATAATGCTACAGATAAGCCTTCGACAACTTGTTCTAACCAAATGCTACCAATTGCCGAATGAAACAAATCTATTATAAACATTACATTTACTCAAGGATGCAGTCGCCGCAGCAGCTCGTTGGTACACTACGCTACAGCCGCTTGATGGTAAATCTCAGCCCCTTTGCGCTCATGAGGCGTTGAACTTCACTTGACTTGTTCTCCAGCACATTGGATTTGAATTTGAACTCCGGACATAGATCCACTTCCACCGACCATGTAATCCCCATTTTCTCACCAATACGCTCCCACAGCTCTTTCCAACTCTGGGAATTATGCTGAAAGTGCCTTTTCCCGCTAGTGTCGCCAGCTCGTGAATATTCCCCGCAGTCTCACTACCTGATTGTCTCCCAATGATAAGAGAACCTGGATGTGGGACAAGTAGTTGAGCGACTCTAGTTGCAGCTTTCTCTTGCTCTTCAAGATCAAAGAGGTGAAAAAAATCGCCCACGTAGATAATATTCATCTGTCCAGACAGCTTTGTAAGCGGTGAAGAATTGTCAAAGATGTCCGCCGCTATAAATGTAGTTTGTAACCGGCCTTTGTCCCTGAACAATTCGTAGCCGATGGAAAGAAACTCGCCCCAAAGATCGGAGCCGTACGAATTGACAGAAGGCGCGCCGTCGTGGACAAGTTTGCGGATCTCCTGATCGAAACAGCAGCCTAGGTCCATGAATTTTTCGCCGTTTTTTACTCGGTCTAAGACTTCTTGATATACATCTGTAGTCATCATGATAAGTTCCAAGAACCGGTACCGTCTAATGCACGGATAAGGTTGCTAAAACATGTCAGTACTCTCGATCTAGAACTTCAGGAGATAAAAAAGACTATTTACCACTTGTAAAGCTTTTGCTTTCCATCAAACATTAGCTAAATGAGCAATTCGATTGAAGTTGATGTCAAAAACTTACAATTAACTCAATATGACTCTTGGCATCTTCGCTGGGAATCCCGCTGTACTCGAGCAGCAGTTTCCGCCCAGAGTCGAAATCATAGATTTCGAATGGATCCTCTTCATAATGGGTGCTCTGGCTGGACATAGTTGCTTTTAAGTTGATGCGATAAACGTAAGTCAGGGGGCATTGGAAGTTTAAGTACATCAATTGATGTATTCTAGCTCTGAGTCAATATTTCAGCCATCAGGCACCGACGTGAGGCGCCGTGCTAAATTAGGCTGAAAAGGGAAGGAAATACAGACGGGTTCAAGTATTACCTAAAATAGTGTTAGGCCAGCGGCACAGATATCGACATAACGTCTTGACAAAATAACATATCAATCAGAGATGTTCTTAAGAAGTTAAAGGCTGGGTTTTAAAGATGTTAGCATAGCGGTCAAGCCGATCCCTAAAAAAAGCTCCGATAGTGTGCAATCATATATCCTTGATGGTTATTCAAAGCGTATTCGCCTACGAGGTACTAAACCAGCAAGACACTTTCACTTGCCACGGTTACTATGTCCATCCACATCCTCTACGATACGACAAATAATTAATCTATCCCAATTTGACTATAGGTAGTGATAAGTATCTTTAGAAAAAAAAGTATAATAATACCAAAGGTCAAAATTGAAGCACAATGTGTACTACCACTAAAACTGCTACTGTCGCTATTTATGCAGTAGTACCGTACCGTTCTGCGATCAGGACATCCACAAAGTTTACTGCGGAATTATCATATTAAGCTATGATTTACTCCGCTAAATACTATTGAATCTAGAAATATCAGAGCCGAGGACTCGGCCTGCTTAACTTCCATATCTGAAGTGAGCCCTTCGGCAGGGTACGAAGTACAGCGAGTCATGCTCTCCATCTAATTACGAAGCGGAAATCGCCGTGGGGCTTTTGTGTGCGGCATCGCATGCTATTATTCGAGCTAAAAGTTGCTTAAATTACATGCTTGACTTGAATTGCAGATACCAATTCAAGTCGCTCGTGAATAAGGCTACCGAATGCTAGCTTTAGCTTCTAAAGAGCGCTCATTGTCCGTAGACATGTAAATTTGTCATCTCAGAAAGTAAATATCTTTAACTCTAATCTACTCAAAAGATGTAAAATTGATATACTTGGTCGGTAAAAGCCGTTATCTAAAACTGCAGTAGCCTCCAAGTCTGCATCACCTAACACCGGGCTAAAATCTTTACTGCCAAGTTCCAAGAGTGCGGGCTTCAAGAGGTGGCTTGCCTGAAGGGCAATGTGCCGGCTGACAGCCATAGAACAACCAGTAAGTTTGCCTTTTTGCAATTATTGGAGACATCTATATGTCTTAATGGTCGTTAGATAACCCCTACTGCTCTTGGAATAATATCTGTCGCTCTCTAATTGAGATCTTTCTCCATTTGGAGATCGTCGCTGCAGAAGATTCCAAGGCATGCTTAAATAGTTTGGGCATTTACTAAAGATTTCTTCCACTGTCGGGATGTGAGACAAAAACTGACTGTTTTTGCTGCACAACAGCATCATTTGTCATCAATAGCAAAAGAACAGTATGGATCTCACCCAGATTTCACCCATATTTCATCTGGAGGCTCAGATCGCGATATTATGAAGAATTATAGTGTTGTAGGCATCTTTAAGTGCAAGGCAGATCATCTCGTAACGTTTGGTGGGTCTTAGTAGATTTATTCACGATTGGCAATTAACATTTAGCTAAAATAATGCCTTCACCACAGTAATGTCGCAGTGTTTAGATCTCAAAGAGTAAAAGGTCCGATGCCGGTGAAGTAGGCATCCCGTCTTTCGGCGATCACACTGGCACTTCCCCAAAGACACAAACATGGCTTGTCCACAGTCTTCAAATTTTACGTATGAATAGCTGCAGTAATATCCGTGGCGTCGGGGATATGTTGGATCGAGATATGCGCAGCTATACACTGATCAAACCCGACTAAAACCCGACCTCTATGTGTCTAGGAGTGACGCGTACACTCAACATACAAGCTCCATTGTAACGACCCTGGTACAAGCGCAGAAAATTGTACGTGAATGTATAATCCTGGCAGACTTTGAGCAGTTTTCGCAATTTGGCTGGCGCTCCAGTTGTCCAATTATACCCCCAGATAGTTAGGAACAAGAATTTGACGATATTTGAATGCGTTTGCTCCCTCCATCCTAACATACATGTATTGTTGACTAGCTAGCAGCTCCGTAGTCCGTATTAATGCGCGCAGTTATTGCCCCGCTTCATCCTGAGAATCTTTTCAACTAAAATTCTGCCTGGCCTTTCACTCGGTACTTTTGTGTTTGTTGGATGCAAAAGGTATAAAAATGGATAGCCTGCCACCAGGCAGCCAAATTTAGAGACGGAAGATTTCGTCAACGGCAATTTCGAATAAATTAGGCTACGGCGGTACAAAGATACGACCCGCGCGAATCGCCCATTATACATTTGCAAGGCTGTTCACTCCGCACAGCTGTTGTATACATATAGAGCGCCGAATAGAGAGTTCTTGTACGAGCCCAATTCTCTCTTTAACAATAAACTTGAACTACCTATATAGTCAAGATTGAGAGAGGACATCTTTTTAGTTCCCATTTCCCCTGAAGACCAAAACAGTCCGACAAAATGTCCAGCTCATCATTCAATGTCCTGACCACAAATGCCGTGGATCTGCAGCGGCTCCTGGAGGAAAACAAACTCACCAGCTTGGATATCGTCCAGCAGTATTTTGAACAAATCGATCGCCACGAGCCCACTCTCAATGCTCTCATTTCCCCTGCACCCCGCGACAAGGTGCTGCGCACCGCCACAGCGCTAGATGAAGAGCGCAGAAATGGCAAAGTGCGTAGCGCATTTCATGGAATTCCAATTGTCCTCAAGGTTGGTATAAGCATAAATGAGCTCTATATATATATAATATCGCAATAGGCTAAGTTCGCCAGTAGGACAGCTTTATAACTGCTGCCAATCTCGGCATGAGCACCACTTTAGGATCATGGGCATTCGTCGGAGCCAAGGCTACAAAGAATTCCGCAATTGTGCAGCTATTGATAGATGCTGGCTTGATTATACTAGGAAAAGGCAACATGACGGTAGGCATTCGAATCCATCGATCCTTGTACTCGGCTAATCGAGGTAACATGATAGGAATTTGCCGGCATGAAAATGACAACGATGATGTCGGGATGGTCGAGCCATGGTGGACAGACGCTGTCTCCGTACGTTGGCAAGATTGAGGAAAACGAAACTCTAATAGGACACTCGGTCAGTATCATGGCTAACAATTGTGTGATCTGCGTGGTAGCTGATGCTCATATCTACTAGGCTCCAGGAGGATCCTCTACCGGTTCTGCTGTTGCTGTAGCCGCAGGTTATTGTCCTCTGGCCCTGGGCACAGAAACAATTGGATCCATAGTCACTCCGTCAACTCGTGGTGGCCTATATGCGCTCAAAATTACACACGGCGCCCTAGACACCACCGGTGTATACACCATGTCAGACTTTTTCGATTGCTCGGGGCCCATGGCAAAAAGCGCTGCAGACGTGCGATTGATAACCGAGATTTTGCTGAAGCGCGCTTTCGATTCTGCTAACTTTGGGACTTGGGAAGGACTGTCTGTCGGATTTCTCGATCCTAGAGAATGGACGATAGGCACAGAGATGTGCCCACCTCATGAGGGAACCGCAGAGCAAATGGTAGTTAAAATCGCCTTCAAAAGGTCCAGCGTGGCTAATTTCTTTTTACAGGTAGAAGATTACGAGTCAGTCGTTAAACTCCTCCAGAAAAACGGCTGCACATTAAAATATCCTGCCCAGATCGCGAGCGTTGATGAGTTGGTCGTTGACGGAGAAGGGCCCATTATGCCAATCGCGTGTAAGTACTGCCAGGTGGCACAAATAGCAAGCACGGTTCGCTGATCCAATGATTCAGTTTGGGAATTCAAGAACGTCGGCATACTTCGATTTATCAACTCGTTTGACGAGTGTGCAGTGAGAAATGCCGAAGACATTGTCAAGTTTAACAAAGAAAATAGCGAGAAAGCTATGCCCGCGCGTGAGTTATCTTAACCCGGAGCATATTACAGCCTGTTCTGATGATCTTTAGCGTACACTGAACAAAATGACCTCGAAAAAACTCTCACCTGTAACGACGAACCAGAGAAAATCGAGGCGTTAGGGAAACGCTTCCGACTTGTAGCCCAGCAGATCGTCAACACGGCCTTTGACACTCAAGGAGTAAACATCATTGCAGCTCCTGGCGACAGTTCACTCTGTATACATGCCGCCGCAGCAGGTAAATAAAGTCCGTGATAAATCGCGAATTATACAATTTTTATTAACCTGATAGGCTACCCCATCGCCACTGCGCCAATCGGACAGCTGCGATATAACGGGCGGCCATTCGGTTTGAGTTTCTTGGCCAAAGCAAACGATGAAGAGTCGCTGGTGCGATTCATGGCGGCGTATGAGGCGGCAGTTGCGCCTCGTCCAGTGCCGAACTTATGAATGCTCTGCAAACGAGCATAATCACGTCTCTGGAAGACTATGAATCTCACAAGAAGCAATGCTACTTAAACTCATATGACATTAGGTCACTTGATCTTTACATTGTCTTCTTAGTATTTTCCATCTGCTCGTTAATCTACCTATATCTTCAACCTCATTTTCACACTTGTTCAGTACCTTCATACAACACGTATCTTAGCCCATTACGTTCTAGTTCATTCCAAATATATTGCGCCGTCATTGCTGAAGATATTCTAGACAGGCGCATTTCAGAAGTCTCTAGGTGATTACTGTTCTCCAAACTTTTCTTAGCGCTATACACGAGCAACGCCATCGCCCACTTAACCACATTATGCTACGCCCTCTCTAATAATATTTTCGAATCATATCTCTAGCCCTGGCTCCATTTCATGTGTCGAAAGTTAAATCACCGCTAAACGCGACTACGAACTTTCGGCGCTTTTAGTTAGTGCTAACGGGAGTAGCCGCCAAGTTCTTGTAGCAAAGTAGTGGCTATGGTCATGATCCCTCAATTATTGGAAATGCTCCTCGAAAATATTGGCGTGCAGTGTTGATCGCATTCATGGCTGCTGATCGTAACATATATCCATCCACATTATCAGTAAATAGTTGCTCTGTAATATAGCTCTATGTTATGCTGCTTGGATTCCTCTCTGAACCATATATCAGGCTATTGGGACTACGGGTTATCCCGATTAACCTTCGTACCATGTATCCACCCACAACGCAATCACAGAATCTCAGAAATTTCCATTTAAATGAATAACACTCAAGCAATTAAATGGAGATGCATCGAGCTCTGTAGGCAACATTACGCGTCAATGTGTGGAGAAAGACGATATGCCCTTCTCCTAAGCGGGGCCATTGAGTTTAAGATACCATACCAATAAAGAATCAAAATTGAACGAAATACCGCCCACAATAGGGTTGATACCACTCATAAATACCCCCTTTCATTGCTTGGTCAATACAGGCAATCGTCCCTTCATTCAGCCCCTTCTTTAAGGTACCATGCTAATGCATAGCATTCATATCCAACATAGCATCTCATAATGCATCATCTAAGTCTCCTTAGTACGCTCGCAGGCGCTGCATCCTCTCTCCGCCTCAACAATCCAAACACCAGTGAAAGAGGCTTCACCATCGCCGAATCAGGTGGGATCGAAAATATCATTGTGACAAGATACAATACTCTCAATGGCACATACAACAAGAGTGTATCCACAACCAAGGCATCAAACGCTACAGAGAAGCACAGTTTATCACTAAAGCTTGTCAACAATTACGGCGGCGGCGAGATCAACGCTTACATTCAAGGCCTCGACTCAGACGGCGCCATCGTCTTCATTGGCGCAGATGGTGATCTTATCTACCCCAGCTCCGGCGGCTCTTCAACGCCAGTCGAGATAGAAGAAGATCTGGCCATTCCTCTTCCTCCAGAAGGCGAATCCCTCGTTCTCAACATTTCCACCCCGCTCACCTCCGGAAGGGTCTATTTCTGCGAAGGCTATCTCCAATTCTTCATGGTCGATGTGGGCGACGGAGATGGCCTTGTGCAGCCTTCGGTTAACAACTTCAACGATCCAAGCGCATCCCTCA
Source organism: Trichoderma polysporum (assembly GCA_030278935.1). Classification (NCBI taxonomy): domain Eukaryota; kingdom Fungi; phylum Ascomycota; class Sordariomycetes; order Hypocreales; family Hypocreaceae; genus Trichoderma; species Trichoderma polysporum. Next base: position 53,706 of record JARFTM010000158.1, on the reverse strand, counting down.
ACTGGGGTTTCGTAGAACTAACGTATCTCAATAACGGGGCCCTTTACGCCAATATCAGCTACGTCGACTTCGTCGGCCTCATCCTCAGCATGATCCTCTCAATGACAGACGGCAGCAAGCCCCAAATCACACGAGGCCTCAAATCTGACGCCGTCTACGAACTCTGCGAAGGCCTCTGGAACCAAACCACCAGCGACGGCTATCTCTGGGTGGCAATGTGCGTCGTCGACTGCTCCGGTGATCCGGTCCGAGTGCTATCCCCAAACTACTACCAGCGCGTCTACGCAGCCGACTTCCAAGACTACTGGCAAGACTACGTCGACAAAGTATGGGACTATTACTCCTCGACCCCTGTCGTCATCGATACACAGACACCGGCCGGCGACATCGAATGCCAAATCTTCGATGGTGTCATGTACTGCGACGACGATAACCGCGGATATACCAAACCCACAGCCTCCGACATCTGGGGCTGCAACAGCGGCCCCTTTGGCCTACAAGAAGGCGACAATCACGTCCACGTTGCCGTGATCCCTCGTCTTTGCGCCGCATTTGTCCGATCAACGCTCCTCATCGAAGGAGGAGACGTACAGCCAAACTTGAACTCATCATACCATTACAGAGTCAGCCCAACGCACCATTACAGCCGCATCGTGCATGAGCTGCAGGTGGACGGAAGGGGCTACGCTTTTTCCTACGACGACGTCAATCCTGATGGGCATGAAGATGTTTCGGGCCTTGTTTCTTCTGGGAATCCAGATACTCTGACGATTTATGTTGGCACGCCGCCGACTGATTGAAGAGCGCATTAATTTGAGCTGAAATGCCGTAGGTAGTGTCGAGAAGCCCAACACAATACACGACGCGATCACTTAAGAATGTTTGCATCATAATGTGCTGTACTCCGGTTACTGATGGTTGTTGGCTAGATGAATGGCTTAAAATTAAACTCATTTATTGGATTTCGCAATCATTGGCTTCTCTAAACAGGCTATTCGCTGCAAAACTACAAACTTCCAACATGGCTCATGTGATATAACAAACAATAAACCCTAGACGTAATATCCCAACCCAACACTAGGTTCCATTACAGTAATGCGCTCCGTACATGGAGTGCTGGACCAGCAAACGGTGTCTGTGTTGCACGGGTTCGTCAATCTACTTGAGCGAACAAGTATGTCGACAGCCAACAGGTATGCGCCAAGAAGCCAAGCTGCTTTAGAGTTGGAGCTTCTCTTGTACATGCGCTTGAAAGGAAATGCCAAGATTTATGTGACGAATAGCCTCGTACACCTGAAACACGATACCAAGTGGTGGATACTTTTAACTTCGTAGTGACCGTTGCAGTCGCATTACGCTCGGATGTTTGTAAAGGATCATGAAACCTTCTCAGGTCGGATTAGCATAGGAGTTTTATGTCCTGCTTCCGGTGAGGCTCATACAGATAATCTTTTTTCAGCTAAGTCGCTGGAAGGAGTGACGCGTTCATTTCGGGTACGCCCAAATCGGCTTCAAAAACTCTCATTCATGCAGATGTAACGACTGCACAATCGCGCCATTATTGGCGGAATGTTTTCCATGGGTGTCGCCATGGACTATCTCGGGGGTTCAAAAATTAAAAATAAAGTAATGAGTGACTGAGCATGGCAATATTTCATACCAGCAGTACAAAAAAAGGCAATATACATAGAACAAGAGTTGGGCTTCCAGCCCGGAGGAAGGAGGTAGCCCCTGAGGATTTGGTTGTTGTTGTTTGGGTGGGTTGAGCTACACCTGATGTCTCTTGGCCACTGAGGCCCATGGGTGGCTCGGTTGAGGACGGGGGTTCAAAGGTAGCAGTGCCAGTGCTCGCTTCAGTAGCAGAGGCACCGCTCGAATCCGTAGCCGTGGCGATACTTTTATTACCAGTGTTGGGGGTGCTACGCTTGGCAAATCCTGAATCGAGTTAGTAATGGGTAGAGCTAGCAGGTGATGATTTGTAAAAATAGGAAAGTCACTCACCGATTCGCTTCTGATCTTTGTCAAAGACGGCATAGACATTCTTTAGAAACGTGTCGCCAAAGAGCCATGAGCCAGGGATGATATCGGAGCCGTAGACATTACTGGTGCACTGTCCGGCGCTATTCTGAGGGGAAATCCAGTCCTTGGTAGAGATGGTATAGTCAACTCCAGAAAAGGTAACGACCAGAGGAGTAGTGGTACCACAGGGAACAGTCCAAGTGACGCCATCCGAGCTCTTAGCTCCGCTAATGATAGCGTGCAAGGCCTTGACATTCGCTGGCGGGCCAAACATGTAGGAGGTGCCTGTATCGATGTAGGCATTGATGCCACCAACATTTGCTTTCTTCCCGTTATAAGACATGTTGTCCAATGGAATAGACCAATCGGTATCAGCGCCAGTACTGGTATAACTGATGGAACCTGAATATTTTGATGAGTCTGTAGAACCAAAAGTAATTTCGCCATCGTTGTAGCCATCAGAAGCTCGATTCAAGGCGACGGAAAAGATGCCATCATGCAGCAGGCCGGCATCCTCCAATGCCGATAGAAAATTCTCATTGGCGCCACCGTTCATGGACATGCCGAGGATGCCATCAAAAGCAAAATGGACAAAATCCGAAGACGTATTGGAAGCCAGCCCGAACTGATATGTCAAGCTCATGCCTGCCACCTCAATGGTGTCGTTGACCAGTACACCACTGACAGCTCCAGACCCATAGGCAATATTGAATTTGCTTGCACTGGGTTTAAGGGTGTTGGAATCGCCGGGCCCAAAGGAATTGTGCAAGGAGCACGCCTGAGACGTGCAGCTGGTGCCCATGACCCAGCTTGAACCGGCCCCGGTATCAAGCAACATGTACAGCTTTCTCTTCTGGGAGCCAAGCTGTACCTGCACAAAATATGAATAATCGATACCATCCTGGTCGAGGCCGGCAGAGTTTGGTGCGGTGGGATTAGCGGCCTGCATGATATTGAACTGGTTGGATCTTTTTGCAAGATCTGTGTCTTTGTTCGGAGTTGGAGGGCTTCGTTGGTTGTATTTGTGAGTAAGCAAATCGATCTGCCATGCAACCCTTTGTTCCTGTGACACGGAGGCCTTGAAGAAAATGATAGTCAGCATATATGTAGTATATGACGGCATTGGTTTGCAGTTCCGACCAAACATACCCGTCTATTTGATCTTCGTTTAACTTCAAAGGTCACGCCACTATCCACGCTCCTCTTTGCCTCACCAGCATTATGCTCCTCAATCTCCTTCAGCCATTGTGGCGTATACGGATGGAAAGCGAGCGCACCTGAAGCAAACAGAGCCAGCGGCGCCAGCAAGACGGTATTTGGACGCATGTTGAATCAAGGCAGCCGCAGGATTGGCTTTGGGAAGTGCCACAACCAACCGCACTCAACAGTAAAGCGATTAGGTGATTAGATATTACGCATATAACATTGCCAGATTATTGGGGGTGGGGGCAAAAAGATGGGCGATGACGGGTTGGATGATGGATGGTGTTTAAAACAGATGCAAGAGAGAGTAAAAGGATTCGACAGTAACAGGAACAATAAATCAGTTGCAAATGAGAAACAGAAAGCGCAGCAGATCAAGTCAAATCAATCAGAGCCTCGGTTCGCTATCGCAAGTAGAAAGACAGGGAAGTCGGAAGAGGAAGCTGAGAATAGCTGATGCAGATGCCAAAACAAGCAAAACAAAAAAGATGCGCTAATATTAATGATAGACGATGAGTTCGCAGGCCTCTAAACAGTAAAAAGTAAAACAATGAGATAAAATAAAATGAAATAAAATAAAGATGATGAGAAAGACCAAAGAAAACTGGCAAGTCAATGGTAGGGAGAGGAGAGAGGAAAGAGGGAAGAGGGAAGGGAAAATAAACGATGATGATAGGAAGAGGGGAGGAGGCGAAAGAGGATAGAAGGTGGAAAATTAGCCAAATTGAGCGCGGAGTCGTGCATATATTATGGAGCTGGAGCGCTAAAACGCTGCAGAGCTGCCCTCGATATCGACGGTTTTTAGTGGAGAGACTGAAAGGAGGCCACTGCTTGGAAGCGAGATGTCGAAATTAATGAAACCTTCGGGGGCCATGGCCCTGTACAAGTACTAAAAGCTAGCGGCTGCTACAGCGGGCTTAGCGGTGCAGTTATCTGGAGCGGGCGAGCCCGTGGAGCGCCTGGATGGCCGCCTAGCGTGGGGAAAACAGGCAGAGGGTCAGCTGCATGCTCTGCCAAGCGGTACCGATACATGCAGCTTCGGTACCACGCTGGTGGGTGACCCGTTTTCAGTGTTCTCAGCCTGATAAACAGGTCGCACAATCTGGCTGGTCATCTGCTGTGTCTTCCTTCAAGCCCTGTCTCAAATCGAACGCTTCGTTTATCTTGATTTTGATTCTGGAGTGCGTGATTTTGTTTTCGCTTTATTTCCGCGGCAGAGAATACATGCAGGCGAAGCTGTTGTGGCTGATGCACGCACTCCATGCTAGATTGAGCGATATACTAGAGCAGAGATATGGAGAACAGCAAGCAACAGAGACGAAATTAACCAGCAAGCAACTGGACCTAGATCTACTAAGTACTGTAACTGTACCTGCACCCTTGTACTCCATACTTTCAACTACTACTATACTAGTATACCTAGGAGGTAGCTTTAATCAGCTGTACCCAGATTAGCTCTCGGTCTACTGTATCATGTTTTATAATGATAATATACCAATTGAATGTATGGACCTGTTTCCAGGGCTCTCTTGGATCTGCATACCAACCAACTTCTTGGAGCCAAGCCTGACTCGCTAAACAACAAAAGAGAGAAAAAAAAGAAAAACGCGGCCAGTGTCCGAGACAATCTGATGCAAGGATGGCTAATTGGCTGCTGAACCCTTGTTTTCAACCACATGGACGGAGTAATGAACTTAGTGCTCGTGGTGCTAGCATATGCAGCTTGGGCTGGCGTCAACGACCATGCAGCAGCAAACTACTAGTACTATGATGCGAGCAGTTTCAAGTCCAAGTAGGAAGCTTGGCCCTCTCTTCAACTAAACTACAATGACGTGGTGGGCTTCGGATTTGTTCGTTTCTGGCGGTGCGACGCATGACAGCATGTCTTTGAGGCTCGTCATGCTGAGGGCTGGCCATTGGTTTGCAGAAGAGATGGTGTTGGCTTCAAGGCACCCAAGGCACTAGACACTTGCAGAAAGACTGTATCATCCAGGCGTGTCTTTTACGTGCTGATATCTCCGGTAGTGTGTTGAAGAAGTGACTTCTCTCGACCAAGACATCTAATGCAAGGCGAATCATCTGATCTGGCTTTTTGTTTGGTTTTGTTTGGTTTTGTTTCGTTTCAACGACTCACATCAATCTTTGATCCCTTTTTCGTACCGCCGCTGCCGCCACCCTATCGGCTTTTACTGGTTGACTCAACTGGTTCTTGAGGGACAGGTAGCCGAGCGGGCCGCCAATAAACGAACGCCTCAGCGCTGCAGCCACCGCCAAACCCAATCAGTCTCAGCGCTCCTACAGGGCACGAACAGGGCCGCCCACCCTTAGCCCAAAATAGTAAAGCAGCCCTGCAAACGTTTTTTTCCGATCCACCCCGATCGAGCTTCCACCATGGGAATCCAGCCATTTCGACTAGAAAAAAAGAAAAAAAAGGCCCGCTGCACGTGCTAACGTATGTATGTGCGCCTCATGTCATGCCGCCAGGATCCCTCCAGCCAAGACTCTGTAGCAGCCCTAGAAGCAGGGAGATGAAGAAAAGTCGAACCATCCAGGACTTTGCGAGACGTGCCGGTCATTGATGACAGCAGAACTGCATCCTTTGGGCGGCGTTACCAATCATGGCGATACACGTAAAAACGCCTCCTGTGAGTTCTTCGACAGTTGCTGCCCGTACATACTAGTACTACTATATCTGCATCAGATGCTTGTACTGCAACTTCCAACTGCCGTGATGGTCTTAGTCGTTTGTGATGACATGCCTGCATACACTCTGTAAGGGCAATCATAATGCAGATCATTCGAGCTAGGCACGATTTCATCTCCAAAGGCCCGATCGCCAGCCAGCAGTTCCGCGTCCGCACACCACGGCGTTACTACTAGGTAGAGATGCGACTACTACTACTACTACTACTATATGATATCTTACAAGTAAAAGACATGCGAGTCACGATGATGATAATACATGCAGTATTGGTAGTATTCTGACATGTTATTTTCTATTCTTTTTTGGAAAGTCTTTCCAAGTTTCCTTTTCGCTTAAGCTGGCAGGATAATCTCGTTTACCGCTCGAGCTCGTCCTTATCTTCCTCATCTCCGTGTTTTTAATAGCTTAATGCTGTTTTTAGTAGCATCGCTCAAAGAAGGCCTGTGCATAATCCGCCAGTCAAATCATTCTCGCTTCTTTCTTGCTGTGTCCCCCCAAGGTCGTCATGCCATGGGACTGAAAAATGCGGCTCACCGGCAACTACCTTGATCCCCCATCACGCATCCATCCATGATCCATCCATCCATCCATCCATCCATCCAACCCTCCAAAATACTTCACGCCTCATAATTACGTAAATAGACATAGCACAGAGTCTCATATTCGTAACCTTAAAGCATCCGTCACTACCCATCTTAGTAAATTATGAACAACAAGCTCAGAGTGCAGCGAACCTCCCGTTCTGGAATGCGGCCGGGGTTACTGTTAATTTTCCGACATACCTGAATCCAAAATCACCGCAACCACAACCCATGTACTCCGTAGGCCAAGAAACCTTATGCAACGTCTAGAGAAATGAAAAGATCGACGTGCCTTGAGAAACCCCGGCTTTAAGCGCGGTGTCCCTTGTCACACTCCATGTCCATACTTTGTACGCGATATTGTGTTACTGCCCACAGCCACACTGCTACTAGTAAGTATCACCCCCTGAATGATGTGTGAGTTGAGCCTCATCACGGGAAAAGTCAAGTTGTGACCGAAGAAAACGTGATCAGAAAAGCAAAGATATCCGCTCTCCCATCGCTCATGCAGCATATGCCTGAATCCAACTCGAGGCCTGTTCCAAAATCCTCTCTCCATCAGAACCCCTTTCCGCACCGCTCAGCAACGCCAGCCTCGTCGACTCAACCCCTTCTCGCCAATCCCTGTCGCACCAAGCCCTCGACGAAATGTTCCTCAGAAAGTACCACACAGACTCATTCCGCCAGTGAAATGAAGCTGCCAGCCTCGTCGTCTCGCTAACAACTGACCCAGCATATTCCGGGAACCGGTCCAGAAAGAACATGAGGAATGCCCACCCGGAGATGTCGTCGTGGTGACGAAGGGCCCATTTCTTCGCGGCTTCCACTACCCCCGAGAGCTCTTCTCGCGAGGCTGCTTCGGAGACGGCATTTGTGAGATACCGGGCGTGCAGCCAGGCGTAGTAGTTCCGTGGGTGCCGTTCGGCGGCTACCGAGATGACCGTCGTCATGGTGCTTGTGGCATCTATCTTTAGACCATGCTCCTGGAATCGCTGCATGAGCCATTGGCGGTGACCCCACAAGGTAGGCGATTTGGTATGCCGATGGAGTCGACTTGTAAGAAGGCTATCGACAAAGTATAACTCATCTTGCAGCCTTGTCTCAATGTCCGTGCCTGCCTTGATCGTATTCTGAAGTATCCTCTTTCTCGTATTGGCGGCGGTAAGATGCTCAGGGTCCATCAAAAGCATCACAGCCGTTGCTCTAGACACATCTCCATCCCGCATTCCTCCCACGTGTGTTTGAAGCAATTTCCGCGCAAAAATAAATGCCTGCACCAATCGTAGCTTTGGCACTGCTATTGCTGATCCATCCTGTAGCAATATTGTGTCTGCATTTGCCATGTGGCTTCTCCCCAGCATTTCTATCTCCAACAATTCCGGAAGTCGCTGCGACAGAGCGTCTGCGATTCTGGTAAAAATGGCTTCATGGTCGCCTTGCTTGATTGCCCTCTTGACATCATCATCTAACGCTCTAGACATCTGAACGCTGTAATTTGTCGTCGATTCAACGTAGAGTTTTTGCTCGCTTTCAAGGTTAGTGCAGGGTAAGCGCATGGTGGAGCGGGCTGAAGCTGGCGAGCCACAGACAGCCCACATGCAATCTTTCGGGGTTATGACATACGTCGTTCTTGGACAGCTGGCAAGCTACGGCTGGAGTCACCTGTCCGTCTTTTTGGCCTCGCAACTAAATACCCTCCCAAAGCTTCGCCTTTGTCGCTGTCTGAGAGGGAAGCGGCAGGCTGGAATCCAGCAGCATTTCTCCATTTTGCCACGAGCTCCTTCGACGCCGCCAACATGCCGTCTCTCATGATCATCGTGTTCCTCGTCGAGGCCACGGTCAAGTTCATTAACGCAGTCGGTGCAGCAAAGATCAACGATCTGGTACGACCTGGCCCCTTGCCTCCAGCTTTCTGGTACAGACGCCTTGGATTTCTTGTGCTAACCGCTTCGTTCGCAGCTATGGACCCTAATAAACTTCCTCCCCGTGCCGACCTCCAAGGCTGCCGCCGAACAGCGAAAGATTCAAGCTGAATATCTCGCCGCGCGACGGGAGATGAACGCCACAAGTAGCCAGGACGAGTTTGCAAAGTGGGCTAAACTGAGGCGCAAACACGACAAGCTCCTCGAGCAGCTTGAGACATCAAGTATGTACCTTGTATATTCCTGGGGCATCCGAGACACATATCTGCCCTGCCCTGGCATCTACGGGACGATCAGAATTCACTAATTTCCGTGCGTTTGCGTGTATAGAAAAGGGCCTTGATTCGGTCCGCTCCAACTTCGACAGAGCCCTGACAGCCCTGCGCTTCCTCCTCACTCGCGCGCCGCAATACATTGTTCCCTTTTGGTACGCCACAGAGCCCATGTTCTGGCTCCCTCATGGCTGGTTTCCCTACTACGCCGAGTGGATAATCTCGTTCCCGCGTGCTCCCTTGGGAAGCGTTAGCATCGCCTCCTGGCAGCTCGCGTGCGCGGGCATCGTGACCCTGCTGATCGACATCTTTACGTTCATCTTCAAGAGCGTTCTGGGCTCAAAGCAACCCGAAGCTCCCATCCCGGCTGCTAGTGCGGGGAGCAACAACGATGCGACGAGTCCTACTACGGAGGAGAAGAAGACTTCATAGATGGTACACTAGCGGTAGTTCCCATAATAAAGAATAACCCTAAGCCCCCAAGTGCCTCAACAGAGACAAAAAAGAAAAAAGGAAAAGCTACGAAATTTTTGGGAAGCGGAATGTATCTCGTTGAAATTTTGACGCAAAGTTCTTCATTGCCATAGCTGAGACTTTGTAACACGACAGAGATGACCTCTTGCGAGGATTTTTATAGGCTTCATATTGACTCTGGCGACCACTGAGAAATGAGGATCGCTAAAGCTTCGAATGTGCCATGAGGGAGAAACGGAGAGGGAAAAAAAACTTCACGGATCGCAGAGGCACGAGATCGGTCAAGCGCGCAAAGGGGAAAACATGGATATCTCATTAAGATGCTGTTGCTAGCTGTAGTGGTGTCGATATGGTTTTCTACCAGGCGCATCAAGATTGAACTGATTTGCGAAATAAGACAAGAGTGGAAAATAAAGTGCGAAAGAAAAGATGTTGAAAGCAAGAAGATGGTAAAATGACAAAGGAAAAAAAAATCTGGATACAAAAATGAAAAGCTGGCGGGGACGGGAATAGTTAAGCCCGCTCCCGTCCCCACCCAGACCAGAAGCTGCACGCAGTACGAAGTTACTTGCACTTGATACAAATTCCAAGCAAGTTGAAGCTTTCTACAGAGTACTCCACAAGTATCCTCTACTACTTGACGCGCTTGTGGGAGATCCCGAATATTCCATTTAATAAGGCAATCTATTTACTTGCGCCTTGTCTACATGCACCTCCAGTTCAGATCCTCTTACAAAGTCTTGCCATGAGCGTTTAGTACCCCGCTTAGGAGATGACATCAAAGGAAGCCCCGGCCGCGAAACTTGTACGAGTTGTGAGGTTCTTTGCCCGGTGATTCAAGGACTATATTGACTGCTGATTTCAATATCTTCCATGAATTGAGAGTTCCATGACTCAGGTCTAATCGGTAGTTTGTTGGAAATCTGGTGGTTAAGCTAGCTCCAAAAGCCAATGATGAGCACTGGTAGATTGGATATATCGGTTCTTGATAGCCTCACCGAGCCAATGTGTTGTCATTGCACACTCCATCACGGCTCTCTCGATATTGCCGGGTACACTTGAAGTGATATAATTGATCTGTACAGTCAACAGCCCCCGAAAAAGCTGAGTGTTGGTCGCGGATTCTAGGATGTGATATGTACCCAGCTGTAATCTGCGTATCCCTTCGAGTGCGCCAAAGGACCACCTACATGTGGTTACTGTATTCGGTATCCTTGCCATTAGTGGCTAATTTATGGTACATCAGCTATGGTCTTGAACTAATGCATGCATGGTTGTTCGCAGGTGACATTGTACGTGGTGGTCATCACGGCATATACTTCTCCTTTCACACACTTTGTGACAAGAAGTAAGGCATTGAGTGCAGAATGTAAATACTTAAAGTGACTCTTTCGCGAACTCAAAGGGATAGGGCAGATGAATGTGACTCTAGAGGTGTTTCTAGCAAAAGTTATTTGTGCTAGCTAGCTGAAGAGGCTTGGCCGGGAGTTGGATGTGTTTCTAGCCTAGATTCATATAATAGGATGCAGTTCCGCGCCCTTACAGTTTACGATACTCCTAGCATTAGCCGTAGGTCTCAAAATCGTGAATCACAACGCATTATTCGTAAACCCGTTTACTAAGTAGAGCAGAGCAAGAAAAAGATACTAGAAATGCTGTCCACGCTATCGACACAGCGATGTGACAGAAAATATTTCGCGGCGCACGACAATGTTGAGAGTCTAGGATCTGGTTGAGTCACAGAAGTTAGGTCATGCTAATCACCATTATGTTGACTGGTGGTTAAGGATGTAGTAATCTAGGTTTTGCTCTTCGGGAAACCTGCTCACCTGAACAAAGAAAAGTGCTGTTAAGTGATGTACGATGAACTGATACGCCTCCAAAGCGCGAAGCGCGTTACGTTCTTTTCTGTTAAATAGCCTAAAGGTTGCTAAAGTTGTTCATTAATATGTGAAGAAGCCAACTACTTTTTCTTGGTTGTATGTCCTTCATTGGTAAGGGTAGAGGGAATATCCGTGAATTGGGTGTAAATGACTTGAATCAGTCTCTTAATATTTCGACACAAAAGTTTTGCTGATCAGAAACAGTCTAAATCATGAATGGTATGATGTTAACTTTAAAAGGGCCTTAGATTATAACTTCCGGCATATTGTATCTATACATGTCTTATTAGGCAGTCAAGATCTGCTTTTTCACAGCTCAAGTCTGGCCAACAGCAGGAGAGAAATCTCGGATCTGAACGTAACGAGGCGGAGGCTACCACAATAATGATATGCAGTCTTGAAGCGTGACCATAGAACTACGGATTTTGAAGCAGAAACAAAAGATGGTTGACTAATATTGGAAGTCGTTGGTGAAATGTAATGGACACGGAAACTTTTGCGAAAATAAGCAGGTGTAGTGAAGGATGAGTCTGCCGTTATGGCTAAGCTAGCAAAGTTCCATGTTTTCATGCGCCGGGTTTCTTGGGAACTACACGCAATTAGTGCCTTTCATGAGACTGAGAGAACTGAGTTATGTTGTTAAAACTCGAAACGCGCGTCACCCTTTTCGGAGGCCGACCCGATATTCCTTGTTTGACAATACGGACGTGATAAATGACGTAGACAAACGACGAATTCGCAATACCAAACCGACAAAATTGAAGGCAGTGGTAAACGAATGGCGGGGCTAATATTACGTATCTCGATGACAGGCTTTTCTTTTCTTTAGTACAACTAAACGCTTTTCCTTGTCAAAGTGTGCCACTAAGATAAGTGACAAAATGAAATGACAGTGAATTCTATAAATGCCATACTCTCGAGATTGCGAGCTACTACCATCATGCCACAGAGACCCAATAAATAAGCTCCCTTTTGCTCGTAATTGACGTTCGCTAATCCCCTTATAGTTTCGATTCTTTTATCCCTATTGAGGAGGGCCGGGGAATGTCCTTGTTCTTATCACTCTTCCTCGGCCTCAACATCAAATACACTGGCTCAGATAGAAATTCGCCAATCAGCTCTTGAGCCTCCTTCGTAGGGTTTTCGATATTAATTTTAAAATTGGCAGTACTTTTAACATCAAAGCCAACTCGTTCGGCCAGCCCCTTGCTCAACTGGACACATTCCGCATATCCTTCGATATCATGATCATCGCAATACTTCGTAAGTATTTCTAACATGACAAATCCAGCGCGAAGGTGACGATACTCTGGAAGCATCCACATAGCGTGACCAACTGTATTCACAAGAGGTAAGCACATTCACCAACGAGAGGTGCTAGACATAATGTAGCTGGATTACTTACAAATGTGCTCTCGTGACTGCATTATTTGGTGATGCCATTCATGAAGTTGTCCGTAAAATTGCTCAGACAGTGTCCGAAGCTGTGACCCCAGTTCAAACCCATTACGGGGGTCATCTGGCATATGCCTTGGATTCTGTTCATCTTTCCAATGCGTCAAACAAATGCCTCCTACGATAGCAGGAGGCGATTTCTCTTGGTCGACGACCTTGAACCACAGCTGTCCGGGGTTCGTCTTTGCAGCGGCGAGATACTGAGTCTTTTTATCTGCAAACGATGCAGCCTCTTCTGGCCCCCCCTGACCTATATGAGGGAATGTTGCTACCATCGCCGCTTGCCTTGGATCGCTCCATGATTTCCAAAAACTACGGAATAACGCATCCCAATCGTTTTCCAGATCAACGGGGAGGACTTTGAGAAAACTCAGAGAAGGCATAGTAGCTTTGAAGTGAAGCAGTTATTGAACTGTATTAAAGTTCAACACGGGTATAAGATGTTAGGTAAGAGAGCAACGCAACTCTACATGGTATTTATCTAAGAGACCTTGGATGCTCTAGCTCTGCAAGCTTCACCTCCACTTACAGGGCCTGCCATTATTAATTTTGATGATACTACACTATGCAGTACTTCGCTGGGTCTCACCGCATTTTTACTTTAGTGGCTACTCTTGTAAATAATACGACCACAGTTAGACCAAGTGGAGGGATTTCCGAAGGATTTTCACATACCTGCAAGGGAATTAAAGTAGTAGTGGCACCAAATGACTTGCTTATTGCATTAAAGATACATGTACTTCGTATTCAATGCAAACATAAATTAATACGGTGATAGAAAAATCTTTTTCAATCCTTACAGGTGCCCTTAAACCTGTCCATTATCATTGTTTGATGCAAGGGTCCAATATATTAAACAAAAGACAAAAATAGTAAAAGTAAACACAAAAATGAATATAATATATATTTTATTAATATCTTTAATGAATTTATTTTTTATTATTATCTTTTAATGAATTTTTAAATGCTATAGTTAATAGCTTAGGTAGCTAGATATTGGTAGTAAGTTAAGATGAAATACATATACCCTTTCTTATGCGAATAAGTTATTTATTGCTAGCAGCAAGACTCTTTTTATATCCGTAACAAAAGATTTTATATCCGTACGGAAATACGGAGTAGTCAACGACATTTGATGTTGTGCCGTGTCTGGAGTCGTCCGACATCTACAATGGAACACTGCTAGTGCTTTACCTGCTCAATGTAGATGCGCGGACCCTTGACATCGCATGGAGAGTAAGCAGAAATGCAAATCAGCTTACATCCAGTGTCGTGTCAAAGTGACTCAAAATTAAAACACACTAAAAATGATATATAGTTACACTTTTTAAACCATTTTAATTTAATAATTTTATATACTCAAATAATTTAAAAAAGGGACATGTTATCAAGTATCCATCGTAGAGTAATTAGTATCTAAAAAAGTGGAATTTTTGCTATTTTTAGGCACTTTTTACATGATTATAATTTTTAGTTAAATTATAGTTATCTTATATTATAAAACCTTGTGTTTTGTTACATAAACATGGGGTTTTATAGTCTAGTCTTGGCTTTTGAATCCCCACTGTACATACTGACAGATCCTCCACTTTACCGCTGTATATCCCGTCCTATGCAAGGCCGGTAAAGAAATTAACTTGGCAAGTGCTTTATGCGTTCTGATGTACAGGTGCGAAGTACGTAAGCTATCACAGTAAAATAAATAAATTATCTTTGAGATAAACTTGATGATATACAGAGGAGACGCAAAAGTACCTGCATATAACAACTGGTTCCACAACGCAGTAACATATAGGTAGATTATTTTGATAAATTTATGAGTTTTTTATAAATAATAAATAAGTACAAGTATTACGAATTGTATATCATATATATATACATGTATATAATTAAATACATTATAAAAGATAATATAAAGAATTATTATTATTATTATCATTCTTCTTCTTCTTCTTCTTAAATATGTTATAGCGGCTACTTTATTATTTTACAGCAGCCAATCCGCTAATTTATAGCAGCCACCCAGCGCATTATAACAGCGCGCTGCCTCACTATAATACAGCAGCCATCATGCTATAATATAGCAGTCACTTCGCTATCATGTAGCAGCCAACTCGCTATATCATAATATGTACGTTATTATAAATTATTTAGGCGGTTATTGCTATTAAAGCTGAGATATCATACACATATAAGTAAGCCATAACGATATATTTAAGCCTCTTTTATCAAGCATCCATTGTAGCGTAATGCGTTTCTAAAAATTAAGCTATGTACCATCTAAAGTATATAAATTAAATTGGATGCTAATATTAGCACTATAATATAGGTTGCATACGCTGTAATACAGCGGGAAAGAACTATACTATAATAGTTCAGTGCTGTAATATAAGGGCCAAACATTTAAAAGTTGCTGAAATCAGTGCCCGTTTTATTATATTACGCTACATGTACATTCAGCTTAAAAGATTAACCTTATCTTTCTCTTACTTAAATAAATCTTAGGTCTTATACTTATTGCAAACCTATTAAATATTAAAGAATCAGCAGCTAATGCCGTAAAGTAATTGCTTCGAGCGGTAATAAATCTTATAAATTAGCAAATGGATTCTGCCGGAAACCTATGCGGCAGTCTGCGCTGTCCATACTTCCAAAGCAGTGAGATCAGTCATTCAGTAGGGCCTTTGGTATTTTTCAAAATATTTTTACTAATTACACTTTATAGCCGCTGTTTTTATCTTCAACCCTTATTGATCAGTTTTATGTACTGGGGTGTAATTCTGTTCCCCTCGGATACTTAGAGCTGCGCAATTGCTGTGGCAGCAGCCACCTCCTCATCTAGAGGCAGGATATGCGGAAGTGGTCCAACGGGAGTGATTGACAGAGGGTTAATAGGAGTATGACTTCTGGTATAGTGCTTTTTTATATGAGGGAAATTGGTAGTTTCTTTAAACGCTGGGACGTTCCAATAGAGGTTTCGTAGCCATTTATGAATGTGCGGGTAGCCAGACCGGATATCCCGAATATTACATTTGAAATGCTGAACATATACAGTCTGTTGAATATTAGTAATCTCTTACTATATTATTGAAGTTTATGGCCTTTTATAGCCCAGGGAGATATTGATAGAAGTGCCGGAAATAGATATAATAACAACAAGACAAACCACTTACATCAAAGCGGATAATTGTGACGTATCTGCCATTTGGTGTTAGTGCTAGAGTTCAATAACAGAGAAAAAATATTTTGATCCATAGTTGCTTACAGCCTAATATCAACTTCCGTAAGGTTCTGGCCAAACCAATAAGGTCCACTGGTCGATGCCAGGTGGTTCTCAAATTTATCCAGGGCTTCAAAAAGGTCTGTCACAGCGCGCTCATATGCCTCTTGTGTGCTGGAAACACCGCATTTATATACACCATTGTTAATGTTATCATAATGCCAAGCATGAACCTCATCGATTCGACCCTGGAGCGCTTCAGGGTATAGTGAAACTTGGCGATATTTTTGATCAATGATGCCGTCAAACTAGTATTCGACTGTTATCATCTTGTATGATAGGTGCAGTTGGAGAACGATGACAAGAACTAACCTCTGTACCAAACATGCGAAGGATTTCGCTGCTCTCGTTGTTTACAATTACCTTCTGGATTTTGTCATACAAGACCGGCACACTGAAACGGGCCTGATAATCAGGGTCAGATTCATAATAAACCTGCCGTAGATGAGTGAACCCTTCATGAAGAGGGTCTGCGGTAACATTCTCTCCTTCGGCGTCGTTGTCCTCGGCAGTTACAAATCGCCATCCTATAAATCTGTAAGTTGTTTGTGAGAACCGCGAAAGCCAAGGCCAATATATACCGCCATCTTTTAGAAGCCAGTGCACAGATGTGAATGGGATGATATCTTCTAAGCCCTTGAGTTTCCGAGCAATCAAGACTCGATGTGCCTATGTTATATGAGCTTGAAACTGGATTACTGGCGATGGTACGGTGACTGTATACCCAAGGACAAGCATAGCTGACGTAGAGATGATATCTACCGCTTTCCGCTGGAAATTTGCATCCAGGTTTGTTGGAAACACTGTCACGAAAGACAGTTTGCGGGCGTTGGAAGTTACCACATTTATCGGAAAAGGCCTTCCAGTTGGTAATATTGCCGTTAGACTGTCCAAGGTGTAGAAGTATTAGCAAAATTATGTTAGGTGTTATGACCCATCGTCTCTATGGAACATAGAACGAATGCCATCACACGCGGCGAATAGTGACCCTCACCATTTTAACGAAACTAATTCACGATGAATAGACACGAGTGTACACGAGTGTTAAGGAATAAAAACCCACGTAACTCGAAGAGGGAACTTGGGGCTGGACGTGTGCTTGAACGCCTTATAAACCAAGCGCTCGTGCTGACTCATGCCGCGCGGTAAATCGCTACGCGCCAGCAAATCGTATCCTACTAACTGGAGAGCTAGCGAGTAAGCTAACTCGTACCTACGCTGGTTGATTGGTGAAGCTCATGATCTTCCCGATGACATCTAAGTCTATTTCGGCAATAGACCAGATTAGCAATATGCTGAAGTCGGTAATTCAACCCAGCCCTATTTGTTTAGGGGGCGTATTTCGATGTGAAAACCAATGCTAATTTCACCACAAACCACCTTTTCAACAGGTTTAGACTGGCCATGTCAGCAGAAAAGAATCAATATTACACAACGACCCATCTTCATTCATACATTTATTTTGCCCGAGGCTCTCATAATTCCTAAATGCCCCGTCATAGATTCACTTTGGCTGTTCTAGGGTAAAATCTTGGCCGTATATTTTCCGCACATATCTTATATGTAGACGCCTAGTCTCCCGCCTTCTCATGATATTGACAGGAGATATGCTGCAAAAGTCTACATGTTTAGAGAAAGCCCCAACTAAGCATCTTATCTCTATTTAAAATTTCCGTGTAACATGTAACTCTTATAATCCTGAAGCGCTTCATACATGCTTTTACAATCGCTCCTTTTCTCGAAATGTGTTCCTATAAAGACAAGCACGTACATATCTATCTTTTCGACGGCACTGTTTGTGCAAGTTTGTTTAGATAGAGTAACCATGTTTAGGGAGAGCTATTAGTAAAGATTATGTACGCAACCCATTTTGTCATTTTGTCAAAATCCTCTAGACAGCAATGGCTTACGGTGCTTCGCCCAGTACACGATAGCAGTCTACATGTACCCAGTCTCGTCCTAATATATATAGAAATTATGTATAACTTGTTGATAATGGTCTGATCGATCAAGATCTTGACGATTGAGTTATCAAGCGGCAGGGGTATAATGACTGACGGCTTATGAGGCCGGAGTCTTCAGAGGGTCGTTTGGCTAGTTCTACTGGACACATTTGTTTCTACCTTTGACAATACTCCTGGAAACCTTATCTATCGGGATATAATCACTCAATTTGATACCCAAAAGGACTGTGCGAAATGATAGATGCATACGTCGCTAGCCCTGTATATAATACCTGAGATAATCTCTATGTAGCAGCAATATTGTTAATATTTAGGCGTCTTATTCACTCATGAGAACTAGACTACGTGTGTGGCCCTTCATAGAATATTACCCGATGTGTTGGCCATATGTCAAGAATGCGGGGCCCATCTTTGTAAATAACTATTCAATTTCAAATAATCCACTGTCGATACTACCTATATTTCTGTCTAGCTGACTAGGTTAAGTTCACTCAAGCAGCTATTTCTTCAAATAATTGATAACTGCTTGCCTGAGGTCCTCTGGAGTCATCATCTTGATGCCAAGCAAAGCATTATCTTTGGTGAAAGGAACTCCAGCCTCAATTTCAAGCTTGTAAATACCGTAAGAAAGAAAGTCTCGTACAGCATCGAACTCCATAGATTTTCCAGCTTTCTCAGCTTCCAAAGCCGCAGACACCACGCTTTCTGTGTCCTGATCAATGATAGAAAGCTTTACATCAGCACGGGCTTCCCTGACAGCTGACAAGATTTCGTTGTGTGTTGCCATAACCGAGGCCATATAAAGTTCTTTGTTTTCTGTCTCTTTAGGATGAAGTAAGATATTGGCAATGGCCAGACTAATATCTGCGAGAGTTGATACGCCAACAGAAATATTTCCGCCATTCAAAACTTTAGCTGTGGCGGTTTTAAGGTCCACGAAAAAGAAATCAAGACCCCATTCAAGGAACGGTCCGGTATATAAGAATGAGTATGTAATGTTTGAAGCAATTAGAATATCTTGAATGAGGCCCTTTGCTCGTAGGTAGGGAGCGTTTCGAACCGTTGAGACGCTCACGTCAAGACCATATTCCGACGGAATAAATCTTTGAACGCCAGCTTTAATTGAGGCGTCAACGAGGGCCTTTTGTTCATCATAAAACAGGTGATTCAACGTTGATACGACGGCATCCTGGCCTTTAAGAGCCTCGACAAGGGAGTCAATAGACCCATAGTCAATCTTGGAGATTTTTACGCCTTCGAAAGTAATTGCAGAAGAGCTTGAGGTCCGAGTTAGAACTGTAACAGTGAAACCAGCTTTCTTAATGGCTTCAACAACTGCTGGTCCAAGATGGCCTTTGGCACCAGCAATCGCAACATTTTTAATTGAGCTCATGACTTCCGTTGAGTGAGTTTTGGCTTTGCTTTAATCAATTGGGCGTGGATATATTAATGAATAGCTCATGAGATTTTATCTAATGAATGAGAAGATTTTTATATAATTGAAGGCTATAAGTCGTTTTTATATATTTTGATTGCTTATAAACGATGGCTAGATATTCAAATCTCAATTACCACTCTCCTCCCACAAATATCGGATTTAAGAAAGCCTGATTACTTATACACGTCCGTGATAGGGACATTATGTGATTTAGGGAGTGGGAAGATGGCTAGAAGAGATAGACTATCATGGGCTACTTTGAATCTTTTCGAGCTCCACAAAACTCGAAAGACTTCTGATGGAATTAGCAGCAAACGGTTCAAGACGGTTCCCAAAGAAGGTTGTACGGGCTCGGAAATTACTATATTCTCCAGACAGATTACTATTATGAATATAAGTTAAACTGACATTACTCTACCCATGCAGATGGTCAATTTTCAAGCCACATGGGAAACCTCTATCATGTACTCCGTATCGCGATCTGGAAAATTGGCTACCTCACATAAGCATATCTCCGAAAATTGCCATAATAAACGTCTCGGCTCGTGGATATAGATTTATCAGCATGTCTCGCTATTTAGTTTAAATCTGCAGTTGGCGGGGACGTCCTGTTGGCGGATTGGCTTCAACACTTTACTAGCATTCTTTCAGATTGTGGTACCCTGGCCTGACAAGTGGTGATAAAAAAAAAAGAGGGACTGTAGTATAGATTAGAGCAACACTGTAAAGGAGTTTATTTGCCCCTCTTTCATGCGTACATATCATTCATTTTTAAGTGTCGGTCGTTTCCGAATTCCCTCTGCCTAGAAGGGATACCAGAGTATTACTAAGGTATTAATGCCTCCACTAAAGTAAGGTACATGCAAGGTGAAGCTTTAAGCTCAAAATATGGGTCTATCTTTGGTGGATTTCCCTGAATGGATGTTGGTGGGGTTGTCTAGAGAAGTTTGTCAGCAGCTAATCCCTCCAAGTAGAAACCTTTCTCCTTTATAACTTGTACCTACTTCGTACTGCGCTCCATCAATCTCGAGTATGTGGCTGTTTAATTATGTCGCCGGTGAAGTTGGCTTATAAATCTAATGAGATCACTAAACAATCCATGTACGGCGACGGCGAGTTTTAATTCTCCTGGCCGACGAGAAATACGACTGCGATGTAGCTTGCATCATGTTAATAAATAGTATTTGGCTGTAAATTAATTGCTAGTGAACGGTTTCCGCGTATTCACAATCAACATTCGGCTACTTGTTGGCGATGGCTCATCATTAATTCGGATTTCGAGAATCTGGGCCATCAGAAAGCTATCCGAACTATCCTCATTACAACGCTATCTGTTCATGCACTAGAGCTTGGATCTCCATTATTGTTACAAGATGGACCAAGGGAACGGAATGGCCTCCAAATCTATTGAGGAGAGCAACCTCGAGAAGGAATCGAAACAGCTGGAATCGTCAGATGCCTCTCGCCTTGACGATTCGCCTTTGACAGCACCTCCTTCAGCCTCTCCAGGCAGTCCTGTCCCAGACGGCGGTCTTATCGCCTGGCTTCAAGTATTTGGAGGATGGGTAGTGCTCGTGGCTTCTTGGGGCCTTGTAAACACCTTTGGAACCTATCAGACATACTACCAGACGGTGATGCTCACCTCCGAGTCAGCATCTAGCATTTCCTGGATTGGCTCCCTACAAGCATGCCTTCTATTTCTCGGAGGTCTTGCTGCCGGGCCTCTTTTTGACGCTGGATACTTCACACCAACTCTTATTGTGGGACTATTCCTTATTTGCTTCGGAATGTTTATGACATCTCTATGCTCAACTTACTGGCAAGTTTTGCTTGCTCAAGGAGTCTGCGTTGGCATCGGGATGGGCTTGACATTTTTACCTGCTACCGCTATTCAATCACAATATTTCCAGAAACGGCGAGCCTTTGCTATGGGCATAGCTGGAACTGGATCCCCAGTCGGAGGAATTATTTTCCCCATCATTTTCAGCCACTTGCTTCCCAAAATCGGTTTCGGGTGGACTACGCGAGTCATTGCATTTATTATTCTTGGGCTTTCTGTTATACCGGCCATCTTCATGCGACCTCGTATGCCATCATCAGGTCGTATTCGCTCTCTCGTCGATAACTCGGCGTGGAGAGATCCGGTTTTCATAAACTTCACTTTAGGCACTCTGCTTACTTTTCTCGTCCTCTACACCGCATTTTTCTACATTCAAGTCTTTGACGAACTCAACCATCTATCAAGCCTCGATTTTGCACCATATACAGTTACGCTACTCAATGTTGGGAGTGTCATTGGCCGTCTGCTGCCGATGTATCTCAGCGATAAAATAGGAGTGCTGAACGTTACAATTTTTTCCACTTTTGCTTCAGCAATCTTGGCATTTGGCTGGATGGGAGTTAACAATTTAGGCGGTATCGCCGCTTTCACGATTCTATACGGGATCACTTCAGGTGCTACTGTGGTAGGTACAACAGTTGTCATCTTGACTCAGTCTCCAGATATGTCGCGAGTGGGTACTCGCCTAGGGATGTCGTTTGTGTTCTTTGGAATAGCTATCCTTGTCGGTACGCCTATAGCAGGTGCCATATTCGGTGACTTCACGCGTACTCGTTGGCTAGGTGGTATTGGATATTCTGCAGCAGGATTAATTTTAGGAGTGGTTTTCATGTGCTTGTCGTGGATTCCAATGAGAAAAAGAAAGGGGACTTGGAAAATTTAGTAAAGCTTAGCTTACGTTTCAAGGTACAGATGTGCAGAAGACTACTGTATGGCTGTTCTACTAGTCTTCGGTCTTCTACTTATTGATTGCTGGAGTGTCTACTTCTTCTAATTAGATCTACGTTGGATTTAATATTGTTACCTACTCTCAAATTTTAGATAAAATTAGAATAATGAGTCTTATAACACACAGGAAAACAATGAATCGCATCATTGAACGGAGCTACCGTGCAGTATAACGATTTCGTCTTGAAATTACTAACTTATCTAGAAAGGTAGACAGGAGGGCTAGCTAATGTTCTACAGTAATCGTGGTGGCCACCAGAGCTCAATACCAAGTAAAAATTGTTGCTCGACGTTGCTAGCCGCTACTGTCTATCTAGGAAATCGTTTATCAGTGCAGCATACGAGTCGGCGTGCTGATAGAGGAATCCATGGCCTGCATCAGGGAAAATATGAAGCTCAGAGTTGACATGACTCAGCTTTTTCCACATGATTATGCTATTTTCAGTCGGCAGTATGCTGTCATTGCCGCCTGCGTCTTACATTAGCAGTTATATGGCCAAATAGTAATGAGATATTTACCAGTTGCAATCAGAGTTGGCATCTGAAGCTCATGAAACCGGTTATAAGACCCGTCATTTGCATTATTAGGATCAATAAAGTTGAAGTATGCAAGGCCTTGCTCGCCTGCAGACTCTATACTTGCGTAATCGCAGCGGTTTTGACGACCCGTAATAATTCGTTTCCATGCCGAATGCCCAGCAGTCTGGCCTCGAGCAGAAGCGGTGAAAAATGTAGAAATAAACGCGTCCTTGTGTTCCTCCTCCGTAACAGCTATCCGAAGCTTTTGCAGCGGCTCGGCAGAGCCTATTTGGACTCCTTCACCAATGCTTGGTGTAGTAGCTGAGAGAATTAGATGGCGAACAAGGTTGGGAGCATTAAGGGCAATCATTTGCGCAGTGCATCCACCTCCGGAGAATCCCATGACGTCCGCTTGCTTCACACCCAGTTTATTTATCACGTTGATAAAGTACTGTC
The DNA here is from genome assembly GCA_030278935.1 of Trichoderma polysporum. Classification (NCBI taxonomy): domain Eukaryota; kingdom Fungi; phylum Ascomycota; class Sordariomycetes; order Hypocreales; family Hypocreaceae; genus Trichoderma; species Trichoderma polysporum. Next base: position 30,748 of record JARFTM010000158.1, on the reverse strand, counting down.
CATTTTGAGCCATGGTTGAGGGAAAATGCCCTTGAGATCTTCCGGAGCCTGCATGATCAATGAGTATTAAAGGCCGCTTTGCTGCTAATGGATTAACCAGAGCTGGATCCCAATGGTCCATTGTGCCCCTTTGATGAGTTAGCAATTAGACCTCAACCTCAGAGATACATCCCAATTATATGCAATTACCTAAAGTGCATAATTAGAATGAGAGGGACTCCTTCCGTAAGACCAAGCCGCCTATAAGCAAATGTTATACCATCAATATCCACATATTCATTTTTTGCAGCCGCGTAAGTTGACATTTGCTATAATATTTGGGCGATATGTAATGTGTACAAGGAATGTCTGTGAGCGACTGCGCAGAATTGCTCTCATAGGAATGGGAGGTTTTATTTAAATAATGAGGGTAAATAAAATAAGACAAAGGTTGCTACAACCTTATATATTTGTCTCAATGGCTGATGTTTCAGCAGTTCAACCCAGTTAGGAGTACTTTACAAGATGCCACCGTCTTCGGCTACAGAGGAAGCGTCTCCACAGACTCCCACTCGACCAAATAAGAGCACCAATGGGGTCATGTAGATTACTGATCGAAATAGATCAGATATTCAGCCCAAGATCCTATTTTTCTACACTCGGAATATTGGTTACTTCTGCATGGTAGCACGAAGATACGTGATATGATATGGTAGCTGATGGCGTTGATGCTAAACTACCAGTTTGGGGCAGTGGCACCCCGGTCATCGTCGGAGCATGCTAAACTACTCCGTACTCCATACGGAGTACTCCATATTGAGACATGCTTACTTGATAATCTACAGTACAATACGTTTGTGCTTATTAAACTTTGCCTAGCGGGTGGGTCCAAGATGGTTTCCGTTTTGTTTTACCGTGTCTCTACTTTATAAATACCCATTTAATCGCTAGCTCTATTATGCATTTATATAGCCGATTTGGAGACCTGTCCCTCTATTCGAGAATGGTCACTGACATTATTCCAAAGCTCACCCAAGGGAGTGTATTACCTCTAGGTGGATTTAGCATACGAGCTTTACCAACGCAATAACTATGCGATAATGAGTAGAGTCCACGGTCCACTTTCAGCTGTCGCTCTTGTGCAATTGTGCACAGTCTCGCATCCAGCGTGTCCATCACCTCTTCAAAGTCGCGGACCATACGGATCACTAATCATCCTCAACATGCTTCTATGATGCTACAGGTCACCAAAGTAGATCACTAGAGAACATCCTTTGACTGTAAAAGTTATCTTCTGACCTAGCTTGATGAAAACATGAATTTCCTCTGCTCTGTATACCAATCTTCTTTTTGAGCTACAAAGGAATAGCTAGTACCTAGGTTATCCTTCGGAAGGCATGTATCTATCCTATGCAAGGTTGATATGGCCTTTCCATTGGTTGCTTACCTGGAGGTGCTGCTGAGGGGCAAAAATCCGCGATCATATCCTAAGTCTTATCAAAATTTATACTACAGAATAATCCGCGGGTAAAGGTTACAGTACACTTGGTGACTCAGGACTGTATAGATAATTTTACCGTTTGAATTTTAAATTTTTTTCCTTTCACGGTGAGACGGCATAAGGATTAAATTTTTGCCAGCTTTTTTGTGTCAATTTGGCGGTATGTCGAATTTTGGTGAATGCTGACTGTGTCCCTTGATTGTATGCATATTGGGCATCCACAGCGGACGGTTGGGAAAATTCCCCCCTCTCTCACCCTGATACAAACCCAGTTACGCCGGTTTTCAAGACACTCAAGCTGCACATAACATGAAGCAATCGCTCGGAAAGATCCCTAGCAGTCTCCAAATTTGGCGTAAGAAAAAGATTGGACGCCGGAAAGGCACTGCACCTCAGATTTCACAAGAACAGCAAGACAAAGACTCGGAAATAGCATCTGTTTCCAATGAAACGATTGAAGATTCGGTCGCTTCCCCCGCCGATTCTGTCCAGATTGCCAATGACGGTGTTTTATCCCGGACGAATGCAGGACGGTCTGACATATCAACTCTTGTATTGAGTGGAGTTATTGACGTATGGGCTGGGGCATACGAGGCATTTAAAAAGCGAGAATCCGAATTGGCAGCAGATTACGAAAAGTATCTAATCTCCTTTCTTGATGACGCTGACGGCCTTGGGGAAAGGCTAGATGTCCAGTCCATGGAGCGAGTAGTAGCGCAACAGTTGGAGGTTCGTGAAAAGAAGCAGTGGCACTTCTCTTTGCTAGGGAAAAATATAAATATACGTGAGCAAAGTGAGAAATTGGCCAAATTTTTGCTTTGGTCAGATGGACTGGTTAAGAGTACAGTCAGTTTTCAGCCATACGCAGCGCTGGCTTGGTCTGGGGTTTCTATATTCTTAACTGTAAGCATATATCATCTTACTTTGTCTTTTAGCCATACTTATAAAGGATAGCTCCTTACAGGTGCCGACAGACAGCACGAGATCATGCTTACAGGATTCAACTCGATTAGTCGTATTCTCATTTACTGGGATATCTGTGAAACGCACTATCTCAAGCATTTGGAACGCGAGACGTACCGAATGTTAATTGAGCCCTTGATCGACCTCTACTCTCACATTATCGAATATCAAGCTCGTACTATATGCCACCTTTCCATGACTTAACTCTCTCGCGGATGGCAAAAGGCATTAGGTTCGAATGATTGGGCTGCGCATATGGATTAGCTTGAGTCTATTCACATTTCATGTACTAACTACATCGAACCTATCAAAGAAAAGGAAATATGGGAAAACGCCAATAAGCAATTACAAGCTATACAAGAATCACGGGATATTCTTGACGAAATACGTGCCATCGTCGGCGAATCTTTGAGAAAGACCCAGACGAATTTTGAAGATCAACAAGAAAGGCAGCTGCTCGAAAATTTAGCAGCCGATCACAAAAGCTTTAAGGATTTCAACCCGCAAAGAGTTCAAGGGACTTGTGAATGGTTTTTAAACCATGATGAGTTTCAGCAATGGCGGGATAGTAATAACTCTGGTCTTCTTTGGGTGTCTGCTGGTCCCGGGTGTGGAAAATCAGTCCAATCACGGATGCTAATTGACGAGAATCGACTTTCTACACATGTCGCCACTTCCACTGTGTGCTATTTCTTCTTCAAAGCCGGCGATTCACGCCGTACGCACTGCACTGATGCACTATCTTCAGTCCTGCATCAGCTATTTATGCAAAACAGAAGTGGTAATCTTATCAAAATCGCCAAGACAGCTGACAGAGAGTATGGAAAAACTTTAAGAGCAAATCTCTCTCAGCTATGGGAGCTACTGTTAGAATGCGCCAAATCTCCTGACGCAGGACAAATTATTTGCGTTTTGGATGCCCTTGATGAATGCGACGAACTCAGCAGAGAGCAACTTCTTCACAAGCTCAAAGAATGTTACTGTGGCCCGAGCCGGGTATCAAACCTTTCAGTTCAGCTAAAATTTCTCGTAACTAGCCGCCCATATGATGAAATAGAGGCTAGTTTTGATGAGTTCACAGAAACTTGCTGTGTTCATCTGGATGGAGATGAGAAATTATCTGACATTAGCCACGACATTGATTTGGTTATCGATGATAAAGTGAAGAAGCTTTCTCGTTTATCGCCGGACGATCAAAAGAAAATCGCACAGCGTCTAAAACAGATGGAGAATCGGACTTATTTGTGGCTATATTTAACGTTCAACATAATTGAAAAGAGGAGAAGCCAGCACAGCAGACGAGTTGATATAGAAGGGCTCTTGTCCAAGCTACCCTCTGCCGTAACCGACGCATATGAGCAAATTTTAAACCAGGGTGGTGATGAACAGCGAGCGAGAATTCTACTTCAGATAGTTCTCGCCGCGGAACGTCCTTTAACGCTGAATGAAGCAAATGAGATTCTGACATTGGCTTTTCAGACAGAGGAAGATCCTATTACAACCCATGCTAAACTATGTTCGGAGAAATGGCCAGCAGACACATTTCCTAGCGCTGTTAGGAATATCTGTGGGCTCTTTCTTAGCATCCACGAGTCAAAGCTATACTTCATTCATTTAACAGCTAGAGAGTTCCTTCTACACAGAATGCAAAAATGCTCCTGGCAGGGGCATTTTAGCATAACACTGTCACATCGGATCATGTCGCAGCTCTGCTTAGACTACTTATTGTTAACCGATCTGCCAAGAAATTGGCGCATAGTTGACTACTATTTCGGTCGTTACGCTAGTGAATACTGGTATTCACATTATAATTCACAGGCAAGTCTCGTTACAACTCAGTATCGGCTAAAAGCGCGCATACTTTGTCGTGCGGAAGAAGAAGGAGGCAGCAGATGGGGTCTCATCAATATTGACCGTTTAGAACAATACCTCAAGCCGCATTATGAGTGGAAAGTTCTTCTCGATCTTTGCATAGCAAGTGATTTAGGATTGGTTCACGCAGTCGAGGACATCATTTTAGAAATCTATGAGAAAAACGAGTTACAAGTGGCCAAAAATATCGGCGGCAGTAATAACGATGAAACGAGCGATGTTTTCACAGAGAAACATTGTTAAACTCAGGAGGCCGCCCTGTCGACTCGACAAGACTACCACACTGGGGATGTCATTAGAAGAGAGGGATTTGCCACAGCTCTACAGCAGGCAGCTCGAAAAGGTCATAAGGATATTGTACAATTGCTGCTAGACCATGGAGTTGATATCGATTATGCCCCCAAAGGGAGTGAAACGGCTCAGCATATAGCAACTAGGAAGGGGCATAGTGAGGTCATACAACTTCTGGAAGGGCATAGAGCAGCTATGCAACTCACGATAGATGGCGTTTAATCTCTTCGAGAGATTTAAAAATGTTTGGTGAGGATATATAGGCGTAAATAGATTTCGGTAGGCTGTTACTTTTTTTCCCCCACTCTTCTTGGACAAATGACCAGGGCCGCAGTGGTGAGAGTAGCCATAGATTGGCGGGACACAGAATTTTGCGGCTGAGGGTATCTGTGGGGGAGGAGTAGGGGAGCTCCAATAACACTTGGGCCGTGCTTAGCGGAATCCCGTGGATGCTAGTAGCCAGATGCCGTGATTCATTGTTACAAGCTTATAGCTAGAGAAAGAAGGAGAGAGAGAGAGAGATGTTAGACATAGCGTCGGCAAAATTTTATGCTGAACATACGGAACACATAAGCCATAACTACTAAAGGCATTATTTTATCCTATTTTGCTGTTCAACATTTTGTACATCCACTTGCTGATTGGGCGATCCATAGGGCTCTGAATTGTCCAGGACGCCTAACCCGGTCGTCGGGTAACTCCTTCGTGTACGGGGTAATATTGATTGAATGCTACGTTGTACCATGCAGGGCCTGGGTCGCATTGATGGCCCGGAGCCGGGCACAGAGTAAAGTACGTGCTAATATGCAAAAGTGCAATATTGATATGAAGTACATACTGGCTTAAGCCAGAGTAGGCAAGAGAACAAGAGAGGAAAATGGATACGTTTATTTTCGATAATTATTTTTGGAAGAGTGGCTAATAATTAGCGTACGCCACCAAGGAATCTTTTCCAACTTGCTGATATCGCGGTCGACGCATCTGGGGCTACACCGAGCAATTCGTATTGCGAATGCGTACTCCTACAAGTACGCAAATCCGCGGACATGTTAGTGATACTATTAGTGGTACTTAATTACACTAACCATATTAGAAACCGCCATGGATTCAATATCGCACTCTCCAGTCTCGCTAGATATTATTTTCTCCGTAAAGATCGAAAGCTTCTGGGGAGGGCTCATTCTATGAATTCAGCTCCTGAAGATCATTTCCCAATACTCTCTCTAATTCCTTGGTAGTGTCTAGGTATCAATGCGCGCGCTGGTGAAGACTCACCTTGCCATTTCCAGATTAGTACATGTTGTCCATCTCTTCTTCTCGATTAATACCGAGTTGGGAGAACGTTTTAGACCATTTCGTGATCGGCGGCATAGGGGTACCCTGACCAGGGACCGGCGACTCTTGATTCTACTTGATGCGGTAAGAAAGTTTCAATGCCCTGTTGATACAGGGATGCAAGACAGCTCTTGGCGTGGGAACCATTTTGCAAATGGATCACATGCAAAGTAGACGTGGATTGCCGTATATATACTAATTTATTAAAGAATTACGGAATACATCTCATAGAGATATTGAAGCTTAGCCAAAGCCAAGTCCTGGACAGCCCCTCTCAGTAGATGTCCGTATCATGGCTGACGGCTCTCCAGTACGCTAGATAAAATATCTGCAGACTGCTGCTCAGCGCTATTGTTTCTCAGCCAACTTCTGTTCCTCGTCTGGGTTCGGTAAAAAGTTTAACCACGGTCCTTCGTTTATATATCCAACGAATCCTCCAGCTTTCGTTTTGTCACTGACCCAAGGTGATACACGGCGTAAGAGCCTCAGCCACCATGTCTCCATTGCTTCGTAGCGCGTAACATATCCAGACATGGTGACGATCGTGTTAGCATGCGGTCGCTGTTTCTCTTCATAGGCATCCAAGACAGCGGTGATTTCACTCCTCGTTGGCTTTCTTCCGCCATCTGCGTCGCATCGGCGTACCAAGGGCACCAGCTCATTCACAAGGTGAACAACACCCTCGACAGCTAAATTGCCACCGAGACCAGGGTTGATGGTCGCCTTATGCACCGAATCACCCATTAGCGCTACTCGACCACCTGTATTCCACTTCGGCTTCAAAACTCCTTCTTCAAGGGGTAACATGTTCGCTCTGACTCTACTTTCCCACAGGTCTTTAAATGTATAACCTGGGCCAACCGCGTAGTCTCCATATTTGGCGATAGTGGCTTCGGTCTCCTCTTCCGTAAACCGAGGCGTCTCGGGTGTCTTTGTCGTCTGATCACTCCGCACAAATAAAAACCAAAACACAAGGCCGGGAACACCTGCAGCGATGACGCCAGAGAAGCCCGGATAATAGACGTTATGCACGGCTCCATCTGGCAGGAATTGCTTGCCATCAGCTGTTACTTTAGCATTTTTGGACGTTGCGAAGATACAATGATAGGTACTTGTGAAGCCAGTTTGCATCTCTTTCGATGCGACAGGATCGGTGCTGGCGAGCTTATCAGCCATCAGGTTCCGTATTGTGCTGTGGATGCCATCAGCCCCAAGAAGGATGTCTCCTTTGATGGTTTCACCCTTGTCTGTGACCACCTCAACACCTTCGTCCGTCTCAGTGAACGAAATCACCCCCGTTTGGGCTCGAATCCGAGATTTGTCTGCGATCTGGTTGTAGATACAGCTAAGCATGAACCTTCGTTCCATGAAAGTAGTCCACCGGTAAAGGGTCCTATCAGGAGGGGTTAGCAGACTTGTCACCTTCGCTTATACCTACCAGGTACAAGAGAGTATGCCAGGGGAAGGGAAAAGAAAAGAAGATGTTACTGTCTAGTAGGACTAGGCATTTCTTATGTCTTACTCACATCTTGGAAATCTCTTGCAGAATAGCAGAATCTTCAAACAAATTGCCATTCTCATCGTAGTGTTGTCGATTCTCCAGCGGTACCACACCGGCCTTGATCTCAGACCATACACCAAGCTGCTCCATTACGCGTTGAGTGTGTGGGTGAATGGATATAGAAGCACCCAAATGAGGAGCGATCTCTCGCTTCTCTAACAGGACATGGTTGATTCCAGCTTTTTCCAGCGCCACCGCTGTGGTTAAGCCGACCAGACTGCCGCCGGCAATGATTACCGTGAACCGGGGAGATATGGAGTCTGTCATGATGCCGAAGAGATTCTAGTGTTCTTCAATACCGTAAGTATGCAAATCCACCAGTATGGAGCTCAGCGGGCGTAAAAGCGACTACGAAGCTTGAGTCTCGCAACAGTAATGCGTGCCTTTAATAAACCTCGCCTCAAGAAGTACATGTGGTATTAATACTACTATTATATGATCCGATGCGTGGGCATTTCCTTTGCAGCTAGGGGCTTGCCGTCTTCTCCGCCGCATGACCAGTCCCATACCCCTGCCTTCAATATCTCAACCGGCTTTCTCCTTGCCATCGTGTATAAGATGGCGAATCTATCTGTCTAAACTTGACTTGCCAACGGGGTACTAGTACTACTAGTAGTAAGGTCCGCAAGTGTTGATAAACGATTTCTTACCTGTCATATCATGCGGAAAGACGGATTGCAATGTGTGCCTGCATTTTTAACCCTTGGGACACCGTGTATCTGTAGGACCCATCTGTCATGCCCTTGGTTTTCCATTTGCGCTAAAAGCATCCTTGCAAGTATCGCCCTGACAGAACAGTCCATAATTATGGGGGAAATTACAAGCGTAAGCAAAGATGGCGTGAGATACGGAGTACTGTGTAGACAAGCATTCAGTTGGCTAGGGCCTAAAGTACCCAATTTGCAGATCTTTGGTTCGCAGCTGTAGAAGGGTGTTGAACGACTTGTTAAGAGGGTACATCTTACAGAGTCTGTAACACAAAGACAGACCTTTACGGATTAGGATTGCGCAGGGAGTGCTACTCCGTAGTTCTGGTAAATGCTTTTCTCTTCCCATTCTGTACGGGTATGGGGCACCATGCAGGTCGTATGGGAGCCCTGTTTCGGCACAGGAACTTGATGGACGGCGGCTTCGCCGTTACTATGACCGACCGTCTTATATAACCCGCCATACCATCCCGTAATGGACTCACGTCTTGTTGCGGGTGATTCTGAAAACGTGTTTCGAGATTCGCTTTAAAAAATGGCGACTTCGGGCACTGTAGATATGACGCTACAAGCGGATGAGAAGTATGAGATTGCAGTCTCATACGGCACCATCATCGGTACTGGTGCTTTCGCCATTATTGTTTGCAGCACGAAGCTCTATATTCGCAAATTTATGCTCAATTCATTTGGTATCGATGACTGGGCATGTCTGATTGGACTGGTAAGTTGATTCACATCCCGTGATCCTTGTGTGTGGAAGGCCAGTGGGCTAATTGCACAAAGGCATTTGTCACGACATTCAACGGAATGGGTTTGGCAGTAGTCTATTAATATTATTGTTATTATTATATCCCTACTTCTTATGCGATTTCTGTTTATGCGCCCTAAGATACTCTTTCAATTTTTGAACGTAGCACCACACTCATCACAAGCGTAAGGGCGCTCCTCGGAATGCGACGCACAGTGTCTATCGAATTTTTCCTTGTTACCGAATTTTTCACCGCAGTCGGGGCATTCGCGAGTCTTCTCCTCATGGACGTCCTCGAGATGGCGCGCAAGGTTCTTTTCCGAGGTGTACGTATTAGTACATAAGGTGCAAGGAAAGGTAGTCGGGCCCGAGGAGTGTTTATCTTGCCGATGAACATAAAGGGCTGAGGCGGACTTGTACTTTTTGCCGCAGTCACTGCACTTATGATTGCTCTCTGTATGAACCTGCTTTTTGTGCATAGTAACATCACCTTTCCTCCTAAACGTAGCACCACACACGTCGCAAGCATGGGGTCTCTCGTCTGAGTGCACAACCTCATGGCGCCGTAGCTCGGACTCGGTGGAGAACCCTTTTTTGCATACGGTGCATTTATGTGGTCTATCCCCATGAATGTTTGCGACGTGTAGTGAGAGTGCACGCTCTGTTTTAAATGTGTCACTACACTTGTCGCAAGGAAATGGCCGTATGTCCGAACACGCAATATTGTGTTCTCTGAGGTCGGTAGAAGTATTGAATGCCTTGTCGCATTTAGGACACTTATATAATGCCTCATCTGTATGCATCTTGGACGCTTCATGAATTTTCAGCGACCTTCTAGTCATAAAGACCTTCCCGCACTCTTCGCACTTGGTGTTCCAGTATGCTTCGACAATATCTGGACCATTTCCGTCTTCTAGCTCAATGAGGTCTTCATTATTGTGCTGAAGCTGGCAGTGTCTGAGGAGAAGCCCGGCGGTGCTAAAGCTTTCTGTGCACTCGTCGCATCCAAGTAATATTGGAGCATCTTGGTCAGAGCTCTCGTTTTCTGGAACCCAGTTCTCAATGGGGACCAGAGGCATACTGAAGGCTGGCGACGGCGGAATGGGCATAATGCTCTGGTCTGATCTGCCCTCTCCCCAGATGCTATTACCAAGCGATAAGTCGACTCGCCAGTAGCAATGCCAAAGGGGAATTTTGCGGATGAGGTGCGGAATAGAGTCCCAGTCGACGGATGCATAGTTCCTCATTGCCTTATTAGTAAACCAGGTGTCAATGGTCACTGTGCATAATTTCAGGTCCATATGGACCAAAGGATCGAACTCTTCGCCATCGGCGACTGGTAGAAGCCCACATTTCATAGCGATTCCGTGGTCTGGACCTTTGCAGAGAGATGCCTTAAGTGCATGAGATTTCCAAGGAACAATAGGAAAACCCCATCGATTAGCGAAAGCACAAAAGAGGACCTCTTCTCGGGATGCGTTTGGCTGGTCCTTTTTAATTTCCTGGATGCGAATACTGAAATGGGCAGCCATCCAGTACATTAGAGTGATCGCATTCAGTCCTGGCTCTCCTAGTCCCTTCTTTTCTGCATCTAGGTTGCATGCTGTTTTCAAGTTGTAAACCATTAATCTGCATGCTTGGATCATATGCAGCCAGTCCCATTCTGAATCAATCGCTTGAGGCCGAGAGAGCGTATGATAAGGGTAAAAAACCCGGCCTTTTCCAGTGGGCGCAGGAATTGTAAGGTAGTATACAAATTCCCGTCTTGTTAAGCCGTATTGTTCTGCGACTTTGATGAGGACCTCGAAAATTCCTTGGTTTGCTTCCTAAGCATCCCTGTCTTTCTTCGAGGGACTTCTTTCGCTTAGAGCAAGGTGCGCCTTACTGTTTGCGATGGCGTTATCCAGCTCAATGCTTCTGGTGCCGGTCCTCATAGTCTCAAGAGCAGCCCTCTGTGTTGATGGCTCCCACTGTCTCCATGTGTTGACCCGAGTTTGATGCCTTGCTCTCAGATGGAAGGCCTGGAACATGATGGAGGCATTTGTCATTGCATTGAATAGCCAAGACTATCTTCCTTTGCGCTCTCCAAACTTAATATGGCTGGGTATGTTTAGCCACGCCGCAAAAAGAGGAAGACATATTGGGGTATATGAAGCCTTCGCCCAATTCAGACTTGTCGAGATACCACATATGTTCTTTGTGCTGTGGTATGTAATGCGCCCTCCATTGAGGATACTAAAGGGATAAATAGCCTCTATAGAAAGACCGAGGACCGGGCGACCAAGAGATTTCAGCGCCAGTATAGTCACAATGGCGTATAACCTTACTTCCATCAGTGTCGCGTCCAGTCAAAGACTCCTGACACAAATGCAGGGCCTCGAATATTGAAACAAGATGATGAAGAGGAAGAGAGGAAGAGAAGAAGAAGGAAAAGAAAGAAGTTGGGTTATAATATTTCTTTCCTTGAGGCGTGACGTGACCGCCAGCTGGCAGCCGGCTGTATGCATCACTGATTCACTGATTCACGCAATACTCACTTTTTCTCAATCTTGGATTAGAAATGACTATAAGCAACAGCGCCAATTCGAAGTTTTTTTATTACATGTAAAATCTGGACAGCCTTAGGCTGGGTACTACGCATTTACTTATGATGAGTTTATCTGCGCACATAGCATCGATCTGGTTAGATCACCTGGATATGCGTAAATGACATGGATCTAGCTACATATATTCAAAGAAGTTGGAGGTGATATAATATTTTCTCTTCTTGAAGCGCAGCGTGACCGCCGGCTGACAGCCGACTGTGTGCATACTGATTCACTGGCTCACGCAATGCTCACTTTTATTTCACGCTTACATTAGAAACGGGGATAAGCAACAGAATTTATTTTCACCACTAATTCAAAACATGTGTATGAACATCATGCAGGCACCAGAAGGCAATATAGGTAGCTATGAATATAACAAGATTGTAGATTATAGGCTTTGGGGATGTAAAACAGGTAAAAGATCTCCCGGGCTCTTTATTTTTTCAGGTCAAGTATCCCTCTTTCGCCTAGTAGGGTTGACGAATAAGCCGAATGGATAGCCACATCCTTTTATTACCCCGACGGTACTATGGATAGGCATGCGATGAACAATACCGACTCTAAAGACGCAATGGCGATGTGACAATACCTTCACCAGAGTATATTACAAGAAGAGCGGTAATTGGAAGGATACTCGGTCATATGCTTTACCAGTTTTGATTTAGGATCCTGTGACGTGCCAGGTATGAATAAGACGACAAGTCAAATGATTTAACATTGGCTAATCTTGTTATTGGACAATTTTTGATGTCAAACTGCTAGCAAGGGCTGCTCTCTGGTCATCAGCCCCTCACATATCACGCCCAAATGACGCTCAAAACCGTGTTGATGCCCAAGTTTGGTACAGAGGAGAGGCTTTGCGAGCACGCCGCGACGACTCGACGACTCGACGACTATGCCTAGATTGACCTTGGCTGGATGGTGAGTTTAAATCCTCTGATTCTTTTAATTCTCGTCACTTAGCTCTAAACCGCGTTTTTAATGGTGAAATTTTATATCTGACATTGGCTTCCAATCGCGCCACCAAATGGCCAGGAATCTCCAGTCCAAACTCAAGCCTTCACACAAGGTTGCCGTCTTTGACGTCTTGCCTTTAATAGCCTGTAGAAGAAATTAGACAAAAAGAGTCTAGTGAGCCTCTAATCTAATATTTAGCGATCTCCCTTCATTTACTTCTCTCGTGGCTAACCTGAATTTTGCAGTTGGCTCAGCTCAACCAAATGTCCCCATCGATGCTGGTTTCGACGAGAGGCAGCCACACTGCACGGAAAACACCCATCTAGGCATATCTGACCGCAATGATCAAATAAGACTACTTTCAAAGCTCTTCTCTTTGATGAGAGCACTATCAGGGTTCCGTTTGGCGACAACGTTAGTCGGGCTCATGATCGGGAAGCACGGTTAAAACATATGTCTGCGATCTCGAAGACATATCTTGTGCCACATCACCACAATTAATTCTGAGATATGCCTGTCTCCATTTCGACTAGTCTTGATCGAGCTGAATATGCATCGCTGCATGCAAATTTGGGTTTTCTTGCAAATTCTCGATGGAAATCCTCTCATTGATGTAATATCGTCGCGAAGTCAGTTATCAGCGTCGAACAGTCTAGGTGGCAGTTTGCCTACATCTACCTACTGAATAAGCGCCGGGCAGATATCTCCTCAACACCCAAAATGTGAACCATGAGCAAGCCGCTACGAAGGGTGTTAACAAGGTCACTGATAACATGCATTATTAATATGATCTACTTCTTGAACCCAATAGCTCTCTCCTCACCATGCACGGCTATTGTCGATGGAGAAAAGACAGAATACACAGTGGTCTCGCTCACTTCGTTGGCCTTCCATGAGGATATATCGTCATCAGTGCAGGAACGGCCTTTTGGCCCTTTTGCTCACAGTCAACAAGACAATGATGGAACTATCGCTGATGAGCCTGTTGTAGTTCTCAGTGACTTTGTCCTGTACTTTTATGAAAACTAGACAACGATTGCCAGGAAAAGAACAGCGAGAATCTTGAGATTTACATATCAGGCGCGTCATCGCCGCTATAATAGAGCGTAGCGATGTGGATGCTCCAACAGAGTACATATAGACTCCTCTGCTACAATGTCCCTGTACGACATTGGACGACAAGACGGCTACCCATGAAGCACGATTGCACGTAAATAAGTGCCCCGGATGCTTTTCGACGTTTGCACTCTGGGTTATTAGAGGCGACTACGGCGAGCCACTAGTGAGTGGTCTGCTTGGAGGAAGGGCTGAGGTACGGAGCACAAGGTACCTAGGCACCTAGGTATGTACTCTGATGCCAGCGAAAAAAACGCTGCCCTACATTTTGCGGCGCCAGAAAAGGTAAGCTCTCTGATGAGCAACTCCAGCAATTGAAGAATTTCCTAGATGAAAATATCACAAACCGCCGCTCTTCTCACTTTCCGAGCTAGAATCACCGTAGACGCCGCCTGTGCAACCGCGGCGCAAGGTTACTGGCGGCGCAAGGCTACTGCAAACAAACGCTACGCATCGCCAACCAAAAATGAAGCCAAAACACTACCGCGGCGACCAAAAAAGAAAGTTCAAGCTGCCAAGCGAACTGTAAAGAAGCTCCAATGGGATGCTGAAAATATCCTAAAGGACGAACCGCCGCTCTCCTCACTTTCTGAGCTAGAAAGATCACCGTGAACGCCAGTGCGACCACGGCGCAAGGCTACTGCAAACAAACGCTACACATCGCCAACCAAAGATGAAGCTAAACCACTACCGCGGCGGCCAAAAAAGAAAGCTCCTGCTACTAGAGAAAGCTCCTGCTATTAAAGAAAGTTTTTGCTACTAAACGAACTGTAAAGAAGCTTTAGTGGGATGCTGAGAATATCCTCAAGGATCTGAAGTCCCCTCTAGCCACGGCTAACTTAAGAGTTTGTCCTACTTCTCTTATCTATTGCAGCTTATCTTATTATAAGAGAAAGATGAAGTGTTATATCTAACTGAATGAATAGGGCATCTTATGCAACCCTTTAACATAGACTGCCCTAGACCAAGATGAAAAGACAGAAATCCTGTCGCTGTTTCCTGACAAAGGCCACATTCTTGACGCTGGCACAGAAGACGCGCGACCTAACTTTGCATCGCTTATGAACGACGACAGCTTTCGCTATAATTGCGCAGTATACACAGATAACATTGTGCAAGGCCGTCATGACCCAGAGCGGCTTGCATCTGCTTGGAGCGCGCACGAGAGGAGGAAAGCGGGCGATGCCATGTCAACGGCCGATTCAGCACCAGTCAACGCAGATTCAAGATTGGAGCAGTAAAAAGCTGAAATCCCTTCCTATGGCAAGATCTTTTGCGTCAGTAATGAACGACGATAGCTTTCGCTATGACTGTGCAGCATATACGGATAACCCAGAGTGGCTTGCATCCGCTTGGAGCGCGCACGAGAGGAGGAAAGCGGGCGATGCCCGGCCGACTCAGCACCAGTCGACGCAGATTCAAGATTGGAGCCGCAGAAAGCTGAAATCCCTTCCTGTGGCAAGATATTCGTTTCTTCGTGCCAGGTTTTGAACTTGTTGGCGTTAGAGTTATTACAACAGGACTCCGGGAACTTAGCTACAATCGAAAGAAGAGAAAGAAGAAGAAATGCCTATCTGACCCAAGGGTCAGGGCTGCCTGCGTTCGAATACCCTGACTGCTTTTCGCCCGGCGCCCAAGGCCACTAGACTGGCTGAACTTCCCGATCTCCTTCTGTACTTAGGCTATGAACAGCACCACTGGGATCAAATGGATTATAGTCCACGAGATTGAAGATCAGAATGGATACGTTTAATCTGCTCTGTCATTGCGGCAACGGGTGGATTTAACGGTATGCTTTAATTGGCTAAATTTTGATTCAATTTTTCTAGCCTATCAGCAGTGCAGAAATATAGGTCACCGAGGTTTTCTCGCGCCGCATGCAAAAGTACGCTGCGGGGGGAGAGCAAAAACCAACCTCAATTAATCTAGTTGGCGTCGCTCAAACAAGATGACTCCGATCCAACTACCTGGCGGCGATCAAACAGGATGACTTCGATCCAAAAACCTGGCTTCGATCCAACTAGGTGACTTCTTTCAATCTAAATGACTTCGATCAATCTCGCTGGCCTTGATACAACCAACTGACTTTGATGAATCCAGGTGGCGTCGCTCAATCTCGCTAGTATCGCTCAATCTCGCTAGTATCGATCAATCTCGCTAGTATCGCTCAATCTCGCTAGTATCGATCAATCTCGCTAGTATCGATCAATCTCGCTAGTATCGATCAATCTAGGCGGCTTCTATAGACTTTCAAGCCCAAGCTTACATTAGCTACGCGACTTCTTAGGTCAACCTTTTTCTTCCGCTAGCACTAGATTACATGTACCTTATAAGAGTATTTACAAGCCACCTCGATGCCTCGGTCTTTGCATGAGTTGATGCATTATTGCCAGCACTGCAGTACAGGGGCAACTCATATTCCAGATTCGGCGATTGGCAACCTGCAAAAGACTTTTGCTTGCGCATATCACCAATTCATCCTTCATAAGAGTATTCACCTATTCAAGGCACCTCAATGCCTCAGTCTTTGCATAAGTTGTTGCTAGCATTGCAATATGGGGGCAACTCATATTCCAGACTCGACAGCAGTCAGCAGTCAGCAGCCTATGATGAGTTTTTTACTTGCCTATATCGCCAGTTTATCCTTCATAAAAGTATTTGCCTATTCAACCTTTTGCTCGCCCATATCATCAATCTATCCGTCATAAGAGTATTTACTATTTCAACTACCTCAATGCCTCAATCCTTGCATGAGTCGTCCCCAGCACTGCAATACGGGGGTAACTCGTATTCAAGTCTTAATAGCAGCCAGGAATTATCAATTTACGAGGAACTTTTGAAGAAACGGCACACACTAGATGTCCTTAGACAGGAGCGCTTCTTGCTAGAGAATGAGCAACTGTCTAAAGGCCAAACCAACACGCCTGGTCTTGAGATCGGAGACTTTATAGCAGCACCAGAGAGATATCCATCTATTGAAAAATGAAAAGCCATGGCGATTGACTGCCTCTGGGGTCGAGATAAAAGTCGCCGCCTTGAGTTACTAGCCATTTCTGCAATCGACTTTTTCTCTGGAGAAACTTTGATCAGCTCGCTTTATTCTTCATAAGAGTAGTCACCTATTTCAACTATCTCAATGCCTCTGGCTTTGCATGAGTTGTCCCCAGCACTGCAATACGGGGGCAACTCGTATTCAAGTCTTGATAGCAGCCAGGAAGTGTCAATCTACGAGGAACTATTGAGGAAACGACATACGCTGGATATCCTTAGACAGGAGCGCCTTTTCAGGCTGTTTATTCAAGCCACTTCATGCCTTAGTGTATAAGTCGTCCCCAGCACTGCAATATGGGGGCAACTTGTATTCAAGTCTCGATAGCAGTCAGGAATCGTCAATCTACGAGGAACTGTTGAGGAAGCGACACACGCTGGATAGCCTTAGACAGGAGCAGGCGGCCTACTCAAGCGATCTCAATGACTCAGTCTTTGCATGAGTTATTGCCAGCGGAGCTGCAGCTTATACTCTTGACTTAACGGCAAAATCGCCAATCTACGAGAAACTGTTGAAGAAACGACACACGCTGGATATCCTTAGACAGGAGCGCCTTTTCAGAATGTTTATTCAAGCCACTTCATGCCTCAATCTATGAGTCGTCGCTAGCAGAGGTGCAGCTTATACTCTTCTAACGGCAAAATCGCCAATCTATGAGGAACTGGTGAAGAAACGACACACATTAGATGTCCTTAGACAGGAGCGCTTATTTAAGTCACCTTGATGCCTCAATCTATGAGTCGTTGCCAGCACAGAGGCAACTCATATTCTAGACTCGATAGCAGCCAGGAATTGTCAATCTACGAGGAGCTTTTAAGAAACAACACACGCTAGATATCCTCAAACAGGAACGCTTATTCAAGCCACCTCGATGCCTCAGTCTGTGCATAAATTCTTGCCCGAACAGGGGCAAATTGTACTCTACATAATTCCTAGATATATTAATAAGAAGCTGGGTAAAACCTATTCAAAAAGGTAGTTCGTGGTGAAATTAGCATTGGTTTAACATCTAAATACACGCAGTTACGATTTCACCTTTTGAAAGAGGCTCCTGAGGCCCTAAGTTCTCTACAAACACCAGCTTCTTTGACCCCCCCTAGGCGATCAGTACGATTCTCAGGAATCAGTAGCCTTGTTATTCGCGGGCGACAGACTTTCCATTTATCACGGATGAGTCTGGGCAGGATACCCCAAAGGAAGCTTTCGAGTGTGGCGAGATGCCGCTCCATCGACATCTGGTAATAAGACTACAGGAAACTATGCATCCACCGACCGGGACTCTATTCAGAGCCTTATCCGCAGGGATCCTCTGTGACGTGGCTACTGGCGAGTCGACTTATCGCTAAGAAATAGCTTTTGGGGAGATGGCAAATCAGACTAGAGCGTTCCTCTTATTACAATGTCGCCAGCCTTCAGTATGCCTCTGGTCCCCATTGAGGACTGGGTTATAGTACATGCAAACGAAAGCTCCAGCTAAGATGCATACAGATGACGCATTATATAAGTGTCCCAAGTGCGACAAGTTGTTTGCCACTTCCACCAATCTAAAAAAAGACTGATTATACATTCAGATGTACTGTCTTTATATGCTATAGTTGTCATAATATATTTGAAATAAAAGTTACACTCGCTATATAAAGTGCTCATAGGGATAAGCCATGTGAATGTGGCGCCTGCGAAAAAGAGTTTTCCACTAAGTCCGATCTACGGCGCCATCAGCCGTGCACTCAGACAAGAGGCAATGAATAACATTAACAGCTTATACTTCGCCATTAAAATCACCGTAGTCAATTCGCTTGTATTCGGATTAATTCTAGGGCTTACAGAAATAATATAGTCTTCACACAAATCCGAAATAACTGTCGCTTTCAAACAGTCTGTAAACGGCCTAGGGCCGGAGTAGCAGTCCAGCTGAACCAACGTGAATTTAAGCTAGCACAGCAAACTATTGGACCACATTCCTGCCAATGAGTCGCATTCTACGCACTTAGGTCACATCCAGTCTCTTTTCGGTATGTGCTCAGCTTCCTCAAAGCAAAGCTGCTGCGCCCTCTTGTCAGCATTTACCCAATAATAAGCAGGTAACAGCACCTGGCAGAAAATAATACTCATATGTCATCATTTATCTTGACATGATTTCGCTATCGTCTGAATCCAGGACCAGCCAATGTGCGTTCGTGAGGATATCAAACGACTCTCTGTTGCACTGACGCATTGCCAAGGGTCAATAAGTGCATGTGCTTACTAGGAGCTTTGATAGGCAGGACGGCATTATAGGTTTTACACCACGATTTCAGCTCTGTTGGATTTATACTAGCGTTAAAGGTGAGACGAAAAATTATCATGGATGCCTCCAGAGCCGACGAGATATAAGAAGTTCATCATCACATTTTATAATAAATAAACTCTGCCAATTTAAATCCCAGCTTATTCGAAAAGAGAAAAGAGAGAAAAAGAAAAAGAACCATTAACCATGAATTCAAACAGATATGATTCAGGAGCAAAAAAACTCGCTACCATGTTAAGTGGAAGCACTCTTCTCATTCCCAACTTGAAACTACATCTTGTTGATTTTAGGAGAGGGACCAATAAATACACCAGTGAAATCCGGCAATGGGTGGACAGGCTTATTGATGAGTCAGTATATTATTTCGAATTATTATACTCTGAAAACAGTTTAATGACAGAGCGGCGCAGAAACATTCAAGATAGGAAAAAATGCAATGCTGTTAAGCGCTGTGATTTCGGATTTCTTGCTTCTTGGTATATCTTTTTCCTACCATTTCTTCTATGCAGCTAATATTTGTATTACAGTTGCTTCCCTGATTCAGATTGGGAGCAGCTCAAGGTTGGAGCAGCATTTCTAGTCTGGATATTCACATGGGACGATGTTATTGATCATGGAGAAGACGACAGCGATACCACTTCTAGTGAGGAGCTGGCTCAAGAATTTTGCAAACAGTCGCTTGATCATGCAAAACAGAACCTTGGATTAGCCGTTTCTTACCATAAAGAAACGTGTGGTCGCTCTTTACCTAGCATGAGCATGTTTCAACAAGTCGCTGGCCCGATCGCAGCCAAGTGGAACAAAGGTTTGTTGTCTTCTACCATGAATCCACTAATTTTGGGCATTTTTCTCAAGACTAATCGAGACACTAATAGAGCAAACCCAACGTCTATATAATGAGATTGAGTATTATATGAACTGTTGCCTAGTTGAGCATATGCACCAACAGGGTGATTGTATTCCAACGCAGGACGATTATACGAATATGCGCTTTGGAACATCTGGTATCACTCCAGGAATTGCTCTCTGCGAGTAAGTAATCAAGACCAGGTATTTTTTGGGGGGAAATTAGACAATTAACCTTTGTATTAGATTCACTAGGAATACAACATTACCCAATGACATCATTGAGTCTACCCCTATGAAAGTAGTATGGAGAGAAATTACTAGGCTTTGCATGATGTAGGAGTTTACTACCTCGAAATGCGGAAAAGGGAAATACGTACTAACTGGGAAAAGGATCAATGACATCTACTCGTGTGCAAAGGAATTGGTGAGTGAATGTAATCTAACAACAAAATATGGGCTCCAAGCAGAGATACTGAGAACCAATACTAATATCTCAACAGCGAAGTGGCATTATACAAAACATAATCCCTGTTACATTTGCTTGCGAAGCAGGCGATATCGACATAGTCACGCGAACATTCATGGACACCTTTCAAAAGTCAATAAAAGCTTTCGAAGAATCTTCGCAAATGCTCAAAGCGCTTGCATCACCAGATCCGAAGTTATCAGAAGACATAGAAAAATATTTACAAAACTGTCAAACCATCACCACAGGATTGTTAGAATGGATGTTGTTATCAGAAAGATATGGCATTAAGAGGCATCTCCAGGCTGATGGCTCAGCACTGGTGCCTCTACTGTTTGAAGACACTAGTAGCTAGAAAAATAACTGTGGCCAAACTTAAGGTAGAAGAAGTACACAGTGGCGAGTAGGGTATTCAATCAGACAAATATTCATAGAACATTGGTATTTTAGATTCTGATTCATTTAAATGAGTCGCGGTTTATAACAAATTTCAGCCGTTGAGTTATTCTTAGATCTCTTTCATCCTTTCTCCAGCTCAAGCTCAAAATCCGAGACCAATCGTAAAAGACCAAAGGTATCCTGTAGTCAAACAGAGAAGCTCCATCCTAATTTAAGACTCCCTTCCAACTTCTTAGATCTTGGGCGTATTTTAATCTGAACTGTATTATCGTGCATCATGTTACTGAGGTCGATAATTAAGTTTTAATGTTGTGCAGATACCAGAATGCGCTATGGCCTCAAATGCGAAAAGATTGCAGATTGTGGGCGATGAAGATCTAAAGCCGACAAAATATCTTGACAGTTCTTCAGATTAAGCACTTCATCTTTCGTCCGGTAAGGCTTGGCGAAGAAGTCGAACGAATAATCACGTCGCTTTGTTGCCCTCACGGCACTGTGAATAGCCATATGAGGTGATACCGACTTCAGAAGAATCGGCGACATGACCATCTCTTTACCAGAATAGATTACAAGAAGAACGGTATGCGATTTATAAAAGGCCATCACGGCAATTCGAGAAGTCGGTGCTACCACGCAGATGATTCTCCTGCCCGGAGCCAACTTCATCAGTGCCGATGCTAACGTGTCTACTGAAAGCGCCGATGCTCTTGCTACATTACAAACCACGACAACAGCACTGATCTACTGAATTTTAACTGTAAAAGTACCTCGACATCAATAACTCCAGATCCCACGTCTGGTACGCAACTGACAACTTCCAGGCTTGCTGTTCGTTGTCCCTCGCCTAGGAAACCAAAATATGGCCCAGTTTCCTGGAAAGCGTAGTGCATGCTAGATCTTGGAACCCAACCAAAAGAACTAATTGTTTTCATTAGATGGGCACCGAGACATGAAGCATATTCACGGGTTGAGAGTTCTTGTCATAAGAACTATGATAAAACAGACTAAACATACAGATTCCAAGGACCACTACTGTCATGTATGATACGGAGGTCAATACCATGCCGTCAATTAGGAGCTTCTGAAGTAATTTATTGGATATGACACTGAATTAGGCAAAAGATTCAGATGCGCCGATCATTCTTCCTCTATTTGCGGCGCGGCTAAGCATACCCGACAATATTAAATGTAAAGACGGTAAAGAAAGATGATAACGCCATCACAAACAAGAAGCAATACCTTTTATGATCGGTAAAGGTCCTTCCAGGAAAGATATAGATGCTTAGGAAGCAAACGAAGGAATCTACGAGGTTCTCATCAAAGTGGCAGAACGCTGTGGCCTGGCAAGACGGGAATTTGTCTACTACCTTACAATTCCTACACCCACAGAGTAGCCGCGTTATTTGCCCTTTATCATGCAAACTCTAGGCCTCAAGCAATGGCTTCAAAATCGGACTGGATGTATATATTTGAAGTATGCCGTACAATGGTTTCCACCTTGCGAACAAAGCGCAACCTAGATGCAGAAGACAACGGACCGAAGGAGACGGAAATAGTCCAGACAGCATCGAAGGATACTGGAGTACCAAGTGCAAAGGGTATAAAAGGCGTTTGCAACGGAATGAAACAAAACACAAAGGTGCAGCAAAATACTATTCATATAAAATACACCTGCATTCATACTCTTTTTGATGAAGCATATATGTAATAGTAAATACATAGCATTGTATATACTGAGAGACTGATTTGGCGACGATAGTGCCTGGGGTAGCAGCATTAATCGCAATATTTTTTGACGATCCTGAATTTGTAGTTGTCAGTATTTATGTGGATTGTATTTCATATTATATATAATATATTTATAAACATTTTTACCAGTCAAAAATATATATATTAATATTAAATCATGATATTTTTAAGCTTTAAAAAGCATCACAGATAAAGTATTAACATTTTTCAACACTTGCAATAGGATGAATACACAACTTATTTATGCTGTTTTAAGAGGCAATGCTAGCTTATGGTGCAATTATTAACGAACGTTTTTGGTTTAAGGCTTTCTGATCGCTGTTACAACGTTTACACAAACGCGTTTATTGATCTGACTTGAAATATTACCAAACAAGGTTTAAATACATCAAAGGTCAGTAGATTCGGTACTTGTACGGCTTGGCTAGGGACCCTTGTTTTAGAGAGAGCGGTAAATGTTGCAACCCTACCATACTTCGCAGGGGCGGGCATTGTTGACGGCCCGTCATACCGTTACGCTAGCAGCGCAAAAGGTTAGGTTAATAATCACAGTTGTAGCAATTACGAAGTACTTGGACAAAATCAACTGCTTATAAAGGATCAGTCTGTTACGAGGAGCCGTAGCATGCATAAAACAAAACAGCACATGCGTCTTTCTCAATACTCTATACGGAGTACTGAAAGAGGTATTGCAAAAAGATTTTAAACAGGACAGTTTATATATCTATATATTTTTATAATAAATTATGCTATAAAGAAATATTAAGTAAACGAATTTACATTTAACTTTATAATAAATAATAGTAATAATTAAGTTTTTATTATGAATGCATATGTTAAGTATCTAAAACATTTGAATGCGATAATATATACCTTTATAGTTTTTATGAGTAAATATTATGTAGGTAATTCCGGCAATGAAACGTTAAGCAAGGAAAGTGATATGTCCAGGCCATGGGAGTAATTCCGACATTATTCGCGCAGATTAAGCTTACGCACATCTGCATGTCATATCTTGTTCTAGCAATGTAAGGAACTAGACGTTTTTGAGACCTCCCCAATTCGCAATACGACGGGAACTTTTACAAGCCTGATTCTCAATAGCATATATAGATAGCTCAGAGCCCAATTGAATACATAATGACTCTCATCACTCTCATCAGAATCAGAAACATCTCCTTTTCTGCGCTCTTGCAATGAAGAACCTCGAGCTCTATCGTGATGAAAAGGTTACGCCGCCCAAGGCGTCTCACGTACAGTTGATTGAAGATGTTTGTCACCAGTTCTTGCTCGCACAGAAAGTAGCCTTGTCGTCCAAAATTGTCGACATAGCGAATAAGGAAGAAGTTGCAGAGATGCGAAATGCTACGACACCAGGGACGCAGGGTGCGCCCCTGGACCACATCATAGATGACATGGTCAAGATTATGTCTCATCGGGTGGCAATGGATCATCCAAAGTTTTTTGGCCTCATTCCATCTCCTGTCAACGAAAATTCATTTCTAGGGAGCATAATCACCACCATGTTTAATGTGGGTACTGGAAGCTGGTACCAGGGCTCTGGTCCCAGCACAGTAGAGGATGCTCTCATAAAATGGCTAGCCGAACAAGCTGGCTTTCCGTCTACTGCTGGTGGCGTCTTCGTGTCTGGAGGTACAATGGCTAACTTGACCGCCATTGTAACCGCACGGGATGCTATGCTACAATTCGAACAGAGACCAAAAGCAGTTATCTATTCCTCTGATCAAACTCATGTTTCTGTGACAAAAGGAGTGACTGTGGCCGGTTTTCTTCGAAGCCAGATCCGGCGTGTTGAAACCGACTCCAATTTCCGGATTAATCCAAAGAGTCTGCTTCGGCAAATTGAGAATGATAAAAAGAATGGCTTGGTGCCGTTCTTGATTGCAGCTAGCTGTGGCCTTACCAACACCGGAGGTGTAGATGACCTGAACGCGCTTGCTGATATAGCTCAAGCTGAAAACTTGTGGCTTCATGTTGATGGTGCATACGGAGCATCTGTTCTTCTCTCCAAAGAACACAAGCACTGCGCCGATGGCATTAGTAGAGCAAATAGCCTTTCGTGGGACCCTCATAAATGGCTGTTTCAAACGTATGACTGCGGTCTGGTACTTGTCCAAGACAAGCGCAATCTGATCCAAAGTTTCACTACAGAGGCGTCGTATATCCGCGATGCAGAAGAAGCCTCTCCAGACACATTGAATTTCTGGAACCGCGGTATCGAGATGTCTCGCTCTGCTCGAGGTATGAAGCTCTGGTTTACTCTTCGAAGGCTAGGCCTCGACAAGATGGGAGATATGATTGATCACGGAATTTCTCTTGCGGAGTTTGCGGAGCAAACTTTTCGAGGTCTTGAAAATTGGGAAATTATATCCCCAGCTCAGTTAGGAATTCTCAATTTGCGCTATATTCCTCCGACTATACAGCTTGATCCAGATTTGGATATTGAGAAGCGCTATGAGGATATCAACACTGCCATATCTCAATTAACAGTGGAACGAAACATCGCGGCGCCGCTAACGACGAGACTCAATAAGGCTTTGAATCTTCTAATGTGTACAATATCTCCTGATTTAAGCAGAGACGAGCTCTTTGAGGTTATTCAGAGCATGGACCTCATTGCAAAGGAAGTTTCCGCGTCTTTGCTGAAGGAGCACGTTTCAACGCTCTAAGATTATTACCGTACTTCTCATCGCTGGTAAATGTTTTGGACAGCATATTTCAAATATTTCCCGTTTAGTAGAGGCAAAGGCACGAGGCGATAAGACAGCCACTGGCTGTATACAGGTGTTGGCAAAACATAGACTTTTATTTTTATTTTTATTTTCTTATAGAATGGTCTCTAATGATCTCTTTGGAGTACTTCAGGTATTTGAGATAAGAGATCTAACCCTCATTCGTTTTAGGTGGCTGTTGTTTCCTCCCTTCAACAGGTAGTGCGATGTCAATAAAAATATTGAATGATTGTGGTTTTCTTGTGGTTTTCTTGATGCTGATAGCAATTCGTGATCCATACAGGTAATGGACGAATCCCCCATCCATCCCGCATAATTAGCGCTGAAGAGAGTTGCTATCGCAAATGCCCCAACCGGTAGCCCCTAAAATACACAGCATATTCAAGTATCGATATCAGCATTGAATGGGCATTTCACGAAAGATTGTTAAGAAATTGGTTGCATTTTTGGATTGTGTATAACGGAGCTCCTATATAATGTCACGAATGCGAACCTTACGCTGACTTGGATAACTTACCTTTCGCCAATCATTAATAGATCACTGATCCTACTATCAAGTTCATATTCAAACTACGCATTGGTAAATTATATAAACCAGTTCATCTAGTGCACCAGTCCATCTATACGAATATACCCTGCAATCTATCACGACTTGCCATCACCGTGAATATCCAGATCCATGTATTGCAATATCCGACATGTACTAGTCCACTTAGACTCGATCGTGGCATCAACTGTTACATTACATAAGATTTGTCCCAGACATTCTGCTGATAGAGAGAGACCCCAGCACGGTTTGTCTCCCAAGAGACCCAAAACAATTAGCATAATGGCTTACCCTAGACCTTGGTAAAACATGTTTTGTTCGGTCAGATCATCGCATAGAATTCTATACAAAGTAACTAGAGGCTTCCAGCGGCCCGCATGCCGACGACTTTACTCAAGTGATGTTCTTCATATTGCTGGAATGCGTGCAATTAGATGCTCGCTTGGTAGGGTTGTAGTTGTGCACACAAATTGAAGTAACTATGGATAATATCTTTTCTCTGATGCGAAGATTTTATAAGTGTGCCACGTCCAAATTCTACATTGTTTCACTTTCGCTGCTGCAAGTTTAAGATTGGATATAGGATGCTGCAAGCTACGCTCAAATTGCTACTGATCTATCTAACACTAAGTTGCCTCTGGATTTAGATTGATGTTTGAGATTGGTGTGCATTCCTGAGTGCCAAATTGTCTGCTTATAAAAGTAGATTGGAGGGAGATTATTTAAATAATAAAAGAGAAAGTGGACTTGAGAATCATAGCACCGTGTAATTTGTGCTGAATGTCTAGCTACCGGAACTTGATCCTTAAACCATACATCATTGGCTTCTCTGTTCTGTGCTCTCAACCTAATGGCAGGATGGTCCTGAATCTTGTAAAATCCCGACTCGCAGAAGCTCACGCAAGTTGTTTGCATTTTCCGAATGGTGATGCGAGCCGTTGTTATAGACCTCAGTCGCGTCTTGCCCGATTACTGATTACAGTATTGGTACGCCACCTGGGTGCTCGTGCAAAAATCTTGAAACATTGTAAACAATGCCAAAGATTGCAACAAGCGCTTCGCCGTTGCTGCTGCGTGATTGAAACTCCTTCCAGGTGATTTGAGGCAAATCCTGTAGAGGTATACCCCACTCCAAAAGAGAATTCTTTTTCTCGAGAGCTTTTTGAGCCTCTTGTAAGCGTCGCTTAGAAATTTCATTGGCCCGAAATCGCTTCACATCGTAAGCCAAGCCTGCTTTCTCCCAAATACAAATAGCCCATTTAGAAGGGTCATAATGGTACCACTCGACGCCTGCCCGGTAATCTGAAGGGAATTGATGATGAAAGTTGTGATATCCTTCTCCATTGGTAATGAAAGCGATTATGAAATTATTTCGCGCCGATGCGAGACTATCGAATGGCCTGTCTCCCAACCAATGGGCGAGGGAGTTAATGCAGAGCGTGGATTGTTGCACGCAAAAGGTTCGGATGATGCCACCATAAACAAGACCACCAACCCAATCTCCAAATAGAAGACCACATACAGCCATAGGTAGAAGAATACCTGTTGTGACATAGCATTTGATGTAGTTGAAATGTTGCCAGACGGCAACAGGATCTACTTCTATATCGGATATATTCACATGGCCAATGCGGCTACGATCTTGCTTGAATATAACCCAGCCAAGATGAGAATAGAAAAAGCCGTTTTCAATAGAATGAGGGTCTCGCCTTGTGTCCGTGTAACGATGATGAGCTCGATGATCCTTTACGAATCTGCGAATTGAGCCTACACCTGCGGCACTTCCGATAACAGCGAGAAATATTTTCAACGATACTGTAGCACTATAAGCTCGATGGGACCACAGTCGATGATAGCCTGTTCTGTTGTAAGCTCCATCATATCTCATTATGGAAGACTTTAGTGACTACTTGCCAGCAGTAATACCCAAGCCGCTCAGAAGATAATAACCAAAGGCGAACATGGCTGTTGATAACTTAAGGGTTACATAATTTGTTAACAGTAACCCCAAAAGGGGGAGGATAATAGTAAAGAATGTGTTTATCCAGTGAACATGGTGATGAATGTTATGCCAGGTAATAGGCTCCTTGGATGCGTGCAGGTCCTGGAGATTCAGACTTCTTGTTCTCAACGGCTTGTAATTCGTAGCATCATCTAAACCTTCTGGGAGTAATGACAGAATCGTGCTGGCCATCGTTAACCACGTCTTCTTTCAGGCAGATAATATATGCCTCGTAACAGTAAAGCTTAGAATATCCAATTAGTGGTATACTCAGAAACAGGTTGTAAATATAGAGAGTATTCACCTAGGTAGCGATTTACCGGGTATTAATATAAAATTAAGTTATGTGATCAGAGATTATTGGCGATAATTATTCTACAAAAAGAGGGTGACTGTGTAGACGACACCCATTATCACACAATGCAATACTTTGTTTAGTAAGTCTACTGTAAGTGATGATTTTATTACCATCAAAATATATGACTGTTCGAATATCAGGAATGCCAGCACAGGTCACAAACCCAACTGCTCCAAATAGTACAGCAAATACCAGACCAGGCGATGATAAATGAGACACGGCAGTTATAAATGAGGCGGGCTTATTAAGGCTTACTAAGTTAAGGTGGTTATTAGTGAGATATGGGAATCGTCCGTGAGACAAGGCAATCTTCGGTAACACAGAGGGACCATCCATAAGTTACGGGGGGTTTTAGAAAAACACCGAAGCTAAGAATCTGCGCAATATTATTGTATGCATGTGAACATTCTGAGACACAAGAGAACAGCTCTCGCCTGACCGCAGGGCTGACGAAGCGTCCCTGTCATACCTTACAACATTATTATATAAGATGAGGATTAATATAGTATGAATATTATGGATACTGTTATCAACACTGCATAGACACGAATGAGAGGATCGTAAGACTATTAAACCTACCTTAGCTTATCAATTCCCTAAATCATATGGTTGAGCCTATACTAGTCGTTGGACTTTCCTACCGAGATATGCCGAGTTTATATGTTCAAAGGGAATACTAAGCGGCTTGATCAAATAACCTTAGTGAGCTCCAAACCTGAGCAAGGAAGCATCATGGCAGAATTTGCAGATCATATCAACACCTTTTACAAGGGTCAGACTCTACTTTATACTGGAGCAACCGGTATGTTGGGCACTGTACACGTCGGCAAACTAGCCCTTTGCACACCAATCAATCGCATATATGCTCTCATACGAGGCGGTGAAGGGTAATATCCGTATCATAAGTTTAAATTGGAAACATATTCTAAATAAAATTCTGGGCGGCTGTGGGATTTATGGCAGCAATACATGAATAAAGAGGATTACGAGACTATCCGAAATTCAGGGGAAATCGTTCCCCTTGATGGTGATATCACACTACCACATCTCGGCCTTGATAGTGCCAGTCTTACGAAGCTTCAGCATGAAGTGACACTCGTCATTCACGCGGCATCGATGATGCATCTGAAAAAGCCGCTATCAGAAATTGCTCCTTCAGTTATATACGCTACTGATGCTGTGGCTAGATTTGCACTCAAGTGCCAAAATCTTGTCAGGTTTGTCTATGTCTCATCCGCCTATGCGAGTGCGTTCATTCGACAGGCTCAGGATGGAACTATTAGCGGATTTGATGCGACGATCAAAGAACAGATAAATAATATTCGGAATGGTCCTCTGTGCACAAATGCCGAACTTATGGACCTTGAAGAATTTGGGACGACGCCAGAATACACCTTTGTCCGGCATCTACACGCGTACACGTACGCGAAGCATCTCACAGAGAGACTCCTCATCCAGATATTTTCAAAACATTCCGTACCTGAGAGGCTTCTCATATGTCGGCCCGCTGCCATAGGTCCGGCGGAAGAGTTCCCGAAGCCGTATTTTGAGGTTCCGGGTTCAAGCCCAATAACGACTTTTGCTGCTGCAGTTCTCATTTCACCACCAATCTGGCTGTATTTCTCAACTTACTTGTCTAATCCAAGCAAGGCAACATATGATGAAATACCTGTCGACATAGTTGTCAATCGGTTGATAGCTCATACAGCGTACGAAACCACTGGTTGCGTTCATGCAGTACCCGGGATCCGTGGCCGTCAACTAACGGAACAACGATGGAAACAGATAACAGAATTGCGACCGTTTTGGCTAGGTCGGCCGATATTGACTTGGTGCAAGGCTGACTGGGGCTCAGAAAAACTGTACACTTTGTCTAGACTGTTCCCTGTATGCGGTAATGCCTTCGAGTTTGAAGATAATAAAACTGAAGCTCTCTGGGAAAAGCTGAGTGGCGAAGAACAGGAAAGGTGGCCACTATGGGCTGAAAGGAGTATTTCGGATTCTGCATACATTTCTGGGCGCAAGCAAGCGATTCAGATATTGACGAGTCAAATGATGTCAAAGAAATTTGGACTACCAATTTCTTGGAGTACGCGAATTTGCAACTGGCTATACAACTGGAAGTAAGGTGTTACTCTCTTGCTTACTATATTAACACACCTTATATAGTTTAAGATCATTACTAGACCTACAGTTGGGCGTCATCGTTGTTGGGGTTCCTAATACCATGACGGATTTGGTGCAAAGACCTAATAAGCACTATTATAGCAAGCTACTCTATAGATCCTATTTTATAAGATGAGCGAAGTTTTGTACAGATTATTAGTACCTTAAGGTAGTTATTTAAGGTAGATTTCATGTAGTAGCGCGGCAATACATGTACATGTACTGTTATGTCCTTTCTCCCCGCCATCTCCCCACTACAAAGTACCAGTGGACAAAGTACCTGCAAACCCCCCGACAGCTGGTCCCGGGACCACAGTGACGAAACGATGCGCTCAGCTCCGCCCAGAGCTCGGCAATCCGAGGCACTTCCATCATCGCCGCTCCAATTCCGCTTCTCGCATTGACATCATCTTGGACGGAGCAGCTCGTCAGTCACGCCTTGCAATCATTGGTAAGCGCCCTTTCGGCCTTTTTTTTTTTTTTTTTTTTTTTTTTTAAATTAACC
>JARFTM010000157.1:0-72503 GCA_030278935.1 Trichoderma polysporum | reverse complement strand
AGTTGTATATGGATATCAAAAAAAAAAAAAAAAAAAAAAAAAAAGAATTGGTAAAAAAAAATAGAAAGAGAAACAACAGTGTAAAAAGAAACACCGCAACTCCACAGCCTCCTTGTCTTTTATCAAACTCCGTGAGCCTGTAGGAAACACTCTCACCCCAGTGACCTGCATTTCCCGCCTCCATACTCCCAGATCGTGAAATAAAAGAAAAAGGCATCAAGACAAATTCGATCATCGGTTGGCTAAAATCACAACGCCAATATAAATTGAGATATCCCCCTGCGGAGACATTTACACTACAACATGAGTTGACATGTGTTCCACGGCCTCCTTAATAGAGCGGAGCATTCTCTGGTTGACACAAAAGGGGCATCGCAGCGGCCTGTCATGAGTAGCCATGGGGACCTCTGAGTGAATCGGCGTGAGGGTCAAGTCGGGGGCGATATCTTGGCCGGGTGTGGTGTAACGAGTATCAGAAGGTGCGCGACCACCTGGCGTGGCCATCATTACTTGCTGCTGCTGAAGTCCAACGGCCCTTTCTGCGCGATCACGCTCTTCACGCACAGCGGCGGCCTGCTCTTCAGCAGCTTGTTCCTCCTGTTGAAGCTGTCGGAGAGCGTTCTGCAGCACCACCTCAGGATCGTCATCCGCGTAGAGTGTCTGATCAGGCGGGGGCTGGGCGAGGGTGGGCTCAACGGGTGTTAGAGCAGATAATGGAGCTGCATGGGCGTTGGCCAGTCGGCGGATGATTTCGTCTCTGACCAGAGCACAAGTGTTGAGGCTTGATTCGACGCCCACGACGCGGAGGACCTGCTCTCGAATGGCGGCAGGGCTCGTGTCGGACTGGATAGCCATGAAGCGAGGCACACAGTCTGCGAGATAGTCTATGTCCTCAGCGGGGTTGATGCCTCCGTCGCCATGGCGTCGTTGGCGTCTGATAAGAAGGCCGTATCTCTTCTTGAAGCGATGAATCCAACCCGGCGAGAACTCTGGCGGGCTCTCCTCCTTGTACCGCGGCAGCTGGCTGAAGATGGATTTCGCCTTCTCGCCCAGCTCCTCGTTGGTTGGTTGGCGCCCTGCCGCCTGGACCTGTTGGTACCACAGCAGCACCAGCTTCTCGACGTCGGGCCAGTTGCCAAAGCGCAGCCGCGATCCCGACAGCTGCGGATTATCGCCATCCAGGCGCGAGTACTTGGGCGACAGCGAGTGCGAGACGGTGGACTGGCTGATCTGCTGGCCGTACTGTGCAAAGAACCACTCAATGCAGGCCTTGTGTGACGGGCGAATTGTCTGACTGTTGGCCCATCTTCGTAACGCGCGACGCTGGTCGAGCGTCAGCGAGTGTCGTTCCTTGGGCCCGGACGCAGACGGCGAAAGGTCGCTTCCATCGGTGGCCACCAGCGAAGGATCAGTCGCAGCAGCGGCCATCTCAGCGGTGTTCCCTTTAGAAGATGGCGTCTTCCAGAAATTGCAATCGTTGTATCCGATGGATGCAGGATTGGTTCGGTTTAAGGAGATGGTGCATGCGCCATAAAATCGAAGTGGCGGGGCGCGTCCGTCAGGGCTTTGGCGCTTCCCAAAAGGCCGGCCTCACGTGATTGCATGCGACCTTTTGGTCTTTTGAAAGCGCCAGAGGCTGCAGATTGGCTACACGGTGCCTGGAATACCAATTGCAGCAGCCCGCTGATAGGCGGCCTTGTTTGCACCCTTGCATTTGTTACACGGGTTTAAATGGCTAGATGAAGAGCTACGCAGAAGTAGGGGCCGGCTTTGCGGCCACTGGATATGCGATTCAGCCGGTTAAGTAGCATCTTCGCAATAACGGGGATCGCGAGACGGCTCTCTGCTTGTGCGATGTTCGCTGTATATGCTTATATCCCTTAGTCGCCTACCAAGCTGTAAGGGCAAAGCCGCCGGTAAAAAGCTCCTACCATGAACGCCGGACGCTAAGACAGAAATTAAATGATTCAGCATGTAATTATTGAGATTCCCTTTATTATCCTATGCTACTATGGATAATATGCATCGGAGATGGCTGCTTACAAGTCACCCAACTTAGATACTCCGTGTATTACATACAGCCAATCAAGGAAGCTTCAATAATTGCCTACCTAGGTAGGTAGGCAATTGCTAATCTAGCTAGTAGTATTAGTAGAATGGATATACGAAGTAAAGCAGCATGAATAATAAATACTACCTGCCCCGTTGTTCATGCTTCATCTCATATCAATTTGGCATCTTATTCATCATATATGTTCTACTAGGTGCCGCCTACATATTGCTTAACAACAATCTTGAAGTTACTACTAGTAGTGACTACAACGATGGTCAAATTCATTATACTGTCGGCCGTATGTGTAATTTCCATGCCTCATAGTTTGAGATACGTACCGTCTCACAGACATAATACTGTAAAAGGACGGATACATTCTCCTCCAATCACATTAGAGTTATCACTGTTGAGCTGCAATTGGCGACTTGGCATAATAATACTGAGCCAAACCATTACCATTCATTAAAAGAATTCAATATGCTTATGTGGAAAGGCTACTTCGAAAGCTTCATCCCAGCGATATGGGGCATAGGAACGGCGCGAGATAACTACACACGGCCACCTCGATATATATGTCATAGGTAGTATTATTGGGTCTTTTTGTCATCCTCCATCGTGCCCCAGTCTAGATTGGGATGAAAGAATGCAGCCAGATGCTTGCGTGGATATACCGGTCTTGTCAGGGAGAATCAATTGTATCGCTTCTATCTCGAGACATATTCGCTCTCCAGGCATCTATTATGTACAAGACAACATACATCACTCTCCCATATCCCCAATGTTCAAGGTTTGCTTTTTAGTTCTTCTTGTCCTGCTCCTCAAGGAATTTCCTGTCAAGCCGTTAGTCTGGTTGCGCTTCAAAGTCGCACACGGTATATCACGCACTTGATGAAGTCGGCCTCGTCAGAGCTGGAAGCGTTGATCGGGGGAGTAGCGACGGCGGACGCAGGCTTCTTGGGGCCGGAAGAAGCATAGTAGGCACCGCCGAAGAGGGTAGCCAACCAGCCCATGGCAAGCTGCGATTTGATTTTCAAGTTAGAGAGCTGAAATCAGACAATCTCGATGCGACTTTTTCGACAAGACATACGTAGTGGCCGCCGACTTGTCGGCCAGCAATAGTGTAGGTAGCGACACCAGCCATCTTGACCTCGGTAAATGCGTCGAAAGGGTGGACGGGAGGAGTGGACAGGAATCAATGGATTGCTGGAGATTTGAGGATCGTTGACGGACGACTTTGCTGGGCCGCTCAAAAACGGAGACTTCAATTGTGCCTGGAATTGCAGGCCCGGCGATTTGGCGGCTATTCCTCGGCGGAGCTTATCGCCTGTGGATGCCCAAACCGAGGGTACCATTTTGCTGCCGACGTCACTATACGGACCTAAAAGTACATTAGCTTTGCGGGAGTTCCTGAGCTGTAGGCGCGATCACCTTGCTAGCTTCACACTCATTATGGTGCCCAGTCTTTAACAATACAAAGATTTCATTTTCCAAGGCATTCAATTTTTCTTTCTCTGTATTTATATCTTATCATTAACACATCGTCATCATGGGTTGGTGGGGGAAATCAACCGATTCCAAGCCCGAACTGCAGAAAGAGGTGCAGAAAGAGGTGCAGAAAGAATCCGTCTTCGATCCGACGCTTCCCAAAGCAGAGAAGCTGCCCAAGGGACTGCAAAAGATTGTCGACAAGGCCAATAAAGATGAGGGCTTCTTTGACAGCATAAAGGAAGGACGGTAATTGATATCTGCGCCCCATTTTTACTCATAGGCGAGAGGCTAAGAGCATCGCAGGGCTCCCGACTCGACAGAGAGCAACTTGCGATATGCTGCGTATGCGACGAGACTTCGAACAATCCTCATGTCCGCACATCGGTACGTCGCCTATACTTCTGATATAGGCGAATCATTCCGCCCCGTTGCGCATCCGGGCCTTGTTCGCACTGCCTACGGAATCTCCTGGCTCTACATTCTAGGCGATGTATCATTTGAGGGATACCGCTCGTACTGGCAGAACCAGCGGATCCTCAACCCTCAAGTTCTGCTCAATTCCCACCAACAGAGACTGTCTGGACTTCCCGAGAAGGAGACTCGCGACATTGCTCCCGGAGTAGTCTCTCCATTAGAGGACTACCGAACAGTAATGGTGCAGAGGGCCATCTTCCAGAGTTTGGCCAGTATGGGATTGCCTGCCTTTACCATCCACAGCACGGTCAAGTACTCTGGAAAGGCAATGAAGAATGTGAAAAACGTTACTTTGCGAACATGGGGCCCCATCGGGCTCGGACTGGCCGTAGTTCCATTCTTGCCCAGTCTCTTTGACAAGCCGGTCGAAGACGCCGTCGAGTGGGCATTCCACAAGGGCTTTGCGCAATTCGGAGGCAAGGAATACGTTGGGGACTCGCCGACTACTGGACGAGAAAAGCTTCTCAATAAAGATCCTAAGGCCAAAGAGGATTAACAGGGTATTCTGGCAATGAATATCGGATAAGGCGTTGCGGAGTACGTAAGTAGCCGACAACGGGCACTCTACTCTTGGAGCATTATACAATGGATGATTTCGTAAATACAAAGCAAAACAATGCTTTTTTTTTTTTCATATATAAAAAAGATTTAAATGTATTTTTATTTTATTTTATTTTCTCTTTTTACTTCTCTTGCTTAAGTGTTATTTGGTGCAGAGTAGTGAGCTACATCTTGTGATGTTGCCTATTCTGTAGGTATCACCAACTCGTGCTTCTTCCTCCCCATAGCGGGGCCATGAATTAACCCCGCGATGCGAACCCGACCCTGCAGGAGCCTTATTCACGCCTCATTTTACGCTTCTACCCCTGGCACTTGGCAAATAACCTGTGCCCATTCTCTAATTGCATATTTGGATTATCGGATTTCAAGGAGCGCGATTGCTAATATAAAGTGCACGTCCTTTGTACTCGAACTCCAGCGCTAGATTGCCTAATTTAGTAGACGTTTATAGGGGTTTCCAGACGCTTCCTTGCCACGTTTGGTCAGCCGACTTTAAATCGCCGTCAGCCGCGCCGACAGTCCCAGCCCAGCCTCACTGCTTCGTAAGTTGGCAAGGTGACGACATTTGCTCTGCCTGGCAAACACAGACGGTTTATTAGCGAGATTACAGCGATTTATTTATTCCAACGGGTCCCCCAAGATGGCGTCAGGTTCGGATTCCGATGCTCCAGAAACGAGCTATATCATGAAGGACAAAGAGGACGCCAGCTTAGTCGGCAGACACTGCCAGTACGAGTACTGCAACCAGCTTGATTTCCTCCCCTTTTTCTGCCAGTCATGCACCAAGACTTTTTGCTTAGATCACCGATCAGAATCTGCACACAAGTGCTCCAATGAAGGGGCATGGGCGGAGCGAAAACGACAGGCTCAGCTATCAAAGCCTTCCATAGGCCAAGGGAGAACGCTGCGGGATAAGATCTCAGAGAAGCCATGCGCGTCTACAAATTGCGGGACGACTATCGGCACGTCCCTGACGCCAGGCATCCACTGCGAAACATGTAATCGGGATTACTGCCTGAAGCATCGCTTCAAAGATGACCACAACTGCAAGAACTTGACGCCAATTGGAGCACGGCCTATGCAACTCGACGTTGCTCAGAAGACGAAATCTGCATTAGATCGACTGAGAGCATGGGGAACTGCCAAGAAAGAACAGGCCGGCAGGGCACTACCCAAGCCTAAACCAAGCTCAGCCGCGGCACGAATGGTCGCCGTTAACAACCTGAAGAAATCCGCAAAGGGCGATGACAAACTGGCCCCAGAGAAGCGCGTCTACTTGTATGTGGAGGCCGAAGCCGAAACGGCAAAGGCCAAGTTTCCCAAGGGCGAATTCTTTTATTCCAAGGACTGGGTCATCGGCCGGGTATTGGACGCAGCGGCACGGAGTCTTCAAGTACAAAATATAAACAACCAGAGCTCGGATGAGCGAGACAAGTTACGGATTTTCCATGTAGAGGGCGGTAGACTTTTGGAATTTGGCGAAAAGGTTGGGACATCATTACAGAGCGGGAATACCTTGGTGTTATTGAGAGGCGTGGGTGCGCCCCCGGATTTGATTGAGGTATGAGGACGATGCCGGTAATAGAACGCATATATATATATATATAAGAGGATAATATTTTGGGCGTTTACAAATGGCGATTTTACGCTATGAGCTGGATGAGGAGGCATCAGGATTGCGGGAAGTCAGTGGGCTTTGCGACATAGACTTCATTCTTGCGGAGTATATCATAATTTTGTTGAACATTTTCATAGCTACCACAGTTTATTTGAATAGCACAAGCTATAGTTTTGAAAAATTTTCAAACTACCTGCCAAAACCGAAATAAAACAAAGCTTGAAATTTACCTGACAAATAGCTTTTCGAATTGCCACTGGTTTGATATGTCATGATCTAGGGTAGAATCTCTTAAAATCCTGCACGTGATCCCGCGTACATTTTCGCGTCAATGACGACATACCGTTTCTCATCAAACTCGAATTCGCAACCCGTTATTCGCGTGTTCGAAGATATGCCTCCATATGTGCCTCGCAAAAGGCTAAGAGTCTCCACGCCTGAGAATGAAGTCCCTGCAGATAAGAGCGCCAGTGAGGGGAAATCTAAGACGGGTAGCGGGCGGAAAAGAACGCTGTACGACGACCTGGACTCGTCGCACACACCAGGAGGTGCGGATTCACTTCTCCAGGGTTTTGGAGGTGATGACAGTGATAGCCCTCTGTCTTCACTGTCAGACAGCGATTTTGAAGATGTCCCCATCGCGAAGCCGCAGAAGACGCAAGATGCCGATGAAGATGATGAGGACGATGATATCGAGTTTGAAGATGTAGAAGCGCCTCAGCAGCCAATGCCAGATGTGCCAGTGCCATCGGGTGACCTTGAATTGACATTGATTCGGGACACTCGAATATCGCTAACGAATCCATTTGGCGACAAAAAGGGACCCTCAAAGCGGGAGCGGAAAGTCCGGAATGCGACGCATTGCGTTCACGTTCTTTGTCTTTTATGGCACAATGCAGTGCGGAATTCCTGGATTTGTGATCCCGAAGTACAAGCAATTATGGTTTCTCATATTCCGCCTAGGCTCTGGGATGAAGTCGACCGATGGAGACGGAACAGTGGCTTAGCGGACAGTCGGCCGCCGCCCAAGGCAACGACGGCGAAAAAGAAAGGCGTGAAGCAAGAGTCTCGAGATTGGGGTGGGACCGCCAAGCGACTTGAGGAGGGGACTATTGATATGAGCCACG
The DNA here is from genome assembly GCA_030278935.1 of Trichoderma polysporum. Classification (NCBI taxonomy): domain Eukaryota; kingdom Fungi; phylum Ascomycota; class Sordariomycetes; order Hypocreales; family Hypocreaceae; genus Trichoderma; species Trichoderma polysporum. The sequence continues at coordinate 65,182 of JARFTM010000157.1, read as the reverse complement.
GCGATCCTCTGTTCCGATTTATGAAGTCGTTGGTCGCCTGGTGGAAACAGCGATTTCGAGTTTCGACTCCCGGCCTCCGGAAATGGGGCTACATGTCGCTGGAACGTCTGGATAGACTCACCAAAGCATACAAAGACCATGAAGGCGACTATGAAGATTTTGGCGAGCGAATGAAAGGAAGAGATGATTTTAGACAATGCGCCATCAACTGCAGGGGAAGTAGAGACGTTGGGGCCCAATTATTCACTGCGCTTCTTCGGGGCTTGGGCATAGATGCTCGGATGGTTGCTAGTCTGCAGCCTCTGGGCTTTGGATGGAATAAACTGGAAGATGCAGATGCCGAAGAAGACGAAAATAAAGAAAGCACGCCAATCAGGACTACGAATAAGAAAAGTTCTGGAAAGAAGCCAGCAAAAGTTATTACGAAAAAGCAAGTGGAAGAGAAACCAAAAACCAGCAGTACTCCGTCACGTTCCGCTCGCTCTTCTACACAGCTATCTGATCCTCCTATCGAAGAGGCTGAAGATGATTTGGAATTAGAATACAAGGATACAGACGACGAGTTTGTTGAGGTTGATCTTATCCCGAAGACTAAGTCTACGTATACGTATATTAAAGGATTTGACAAAGACTTGGAATTTCCACATTATTGGACTGAAATACTTTCACCAGCTACGAATAAATACCTCTCAGTGGACTCGACTGTGAAAGGGACAGTCGCAATAAATAGAGATCTCGTCGAGACATTTGAACCTCGCGGTGCCAAGGCAGATAGAGCAAGACAAGTCATTTCTTACGTCGTGGGCTATTCAAGAGATGGGACCGCGAAGGATATTACAGTGCGATATTTGAAGCGGCAGGTTCTCCCCGGCCGAACCAAGGGCGCGCGAATGCCGCTGGAAAAGATTCCAATCTATAATCATCATGGCAAGGTAAAACGGTACGAAATGATGGATTGGTTCAAGACGGCCATGTCTGGGTACAGGCGAGGAGACAAGAATCACCCCTTGACGGAGGTAGACCAGCAAGAAGAAGCAACGGACCTGAAGCCGGCAAAAGCAGAAAAGAAGGAGGTAAAGGAAGGCGAAGAGACGCTGCAATACTACAAACAGTCTAAAAATTTTGCGTTGGAGAGGCACCTCAAACGCGAAGAGGCTCTGATACGGGGTGCTGAGCCAGTCAAGGTGTTTAAGAATAAAGGAAAGGGTGGCAAGGTCGATGAAGAAGATGTATATCTTCGGTCAGATGTTGTTCTTGTCAAGAGCGCGGAAACCTGGCACAAGCAAGGCCGAGCTCCACTTGCTGGTGAGGAGCCTCTGAAGAGAGTCCCATATCGAGCTGCCACCCTGAATCGAAAGAGGGAAATACTAGAAGCCGAGGCGATGACTGGGCAAAAGGTTTTACAGGGCCTATACAGCTTCGACCAGACTGACTGGATTATACCGCCACCTATCAAGGATGGTGTCATTCCCAAGAATGAATATGGGTACGTGCATCATATAGGCTTTATTAAACGCATTATGGGCTGATATTGGTGTAGGAACATCGATCTGTTTGCTGAGCATATGTGTCCTAAAGGCGCGGTTCATGTCCCCTTCAGAGGTGTTGGCAAAGTGTGTAAGAGGTTGGGAATTGATTACGCAGAGGCCGTAGTAGATTTTGAATTTGGCCACAGAATGGCCGTCCCAGTCATCCAAGGAGTCGTCATTGCGCAGGAACATCATGACAGAGTGATGGTCGAGCTAGAGAAAGATGAAGCTGAGCGGGTGAGGAAAGAAGATGAGAAAAGACGCAAAGCGGCGCTTGGCAAGTGGCGAAAGTTTCTTATGGGGATGCGCATTGTGGAGAGGATCCGCCAGGAATATGGCGAGATTGATGAGAGCCTCTCGGTATTTGGCCATTCTAGAGGAAAGATGAAGGCCAGTGAGCCGTCCAAGGCTCATGACGAAGAAATGGCGGGAGGGTTTCTACCAGAAGGCTATGAAGAAGATGGTGAGGATCATAGGGCGCATGAAACTTCAAGCTTCTTTCCCTCACTTGAGGAAGATGATCATGGTGGAGATGGAGATCTTGTTATGGAGGATGATCGTGACGAGGCCACGAGCGAAGCAAAAACGGACACGGAAGCTCAGATGGACGCTCCAAAGAAGAAATCGCTGGCGCCGAAAGGGCGTAAGCCGCGAGCAACACGACGGAGGAAACGAGCTATCGATAGTGAAGATGACGTTGAGGATGGCGACTGGGACGATGAAAACGATGAATGATGATTTATGGATATAAAAAAAAGGATTTCACAATTGGATGGATGTTTAGCATATGATGATTTCTCGAATGTTGGGGTGAGGCGTACGAGCGGCCTTTATTTAACAGATTTGTTGTAGCCTTGGCTAACTGGTAAAAAGATATGATGGATAGGCGTTAAACTCTATAGTTATATGCCTTGATGGTTGAATATATACCCGACTTTTTTCGCTTTTGGGAGCTATCAAAGCATCTGCTACAGAATATTCTCTGTTCAAAAGCCAATGGTCGGGTTAGCGGCGTGGCGAAAACCCTAGCTGTGGAATCCTGCGCTTCCAGAGGCATCATGTGCTCCTCCTCGTGGATGTCTAAGATATGTTGCCCTCATGGAAGAGTGTATAATCCACATCTACATATTTTCGCCGAGATTCGTGTTTGCAGAGCAATTCTTTGTAAGTGGCTTAGCACCATGAGCTTAATTCTCTTTTTACCTACTTTCGAATGACGCTACGCACTTTTATATGGATGCTGATCTGCCCCGCTTTCTCGCTTTCTTCCGAAGCACCACTTATCATTCTCCAAGGCTCTGATTTGCAGGCGGCGCCGTAAAATACGGCTCTATTTCGTCCGTATTAGATGGTTTCAATGGGCATAGGCGGAGAGCACGTAAACAAACAAATGGAAGCAATATACGGAGTGGAGCACCTCCAGAAGAGAACGAGGGCATTTCGTAAGGAAGAGCTGAAAGCAGGGGGCCAGAGTGCCATGGTTTGCTATTGCAATGGTGCAACCTCAGCTGAGCCCAGGGATATCGGACAAGTGGTGCGTGATGCCCGGACCTAAGAAAGCAGTAGGCGTAACATTTTTGTCGAAGTTACGTGTACAGCTGCTGCCACTGCCAACCGCCGCTGTGCTGCCCTCCGTGAGCAAGTACACACTACAGGCGACATCGTCCTTGCTTTAACAACCGATTATCAGCACCGACAGCTGGCGGTCTCTTCCAGCCTATAAAATCCCCCAGCCGGATTTTCTTTCTTTTTTTAATTTACCCAAGGTTAAAAGTAGCTGCCATTCTGCCTTTCCAAAAACCTGAGCCTTTACCTTGACAACATCAATCTTCATCCTTTTGTCCCCCCAGCCATTCGAATCCTGTCTTTTCCCACTCTCTCCTCTCGTTCCACCTCTCTCGTGACTTCGTCGGGCGTCCTATGTTGGACAGCTCATCTCAGCGAATACCGATTATTTTATTGCCCTTAGATAGGCCTGACGAGACGCCCGATTTAATACCCAGCAGAGACCGATTTCCCGTCCCCACAAGCCGCAAAGAGACACTACTGAGTGGAGCGATCGGGGCATTTGCTAGCCTTGCAGCCACCCAAGTCATCGAGAGAGTCATCGAGAGAGGGCCGAGCAGCAAAAGTCGTCAATGATTGACGCCCGCAGGGTACGAGTGAAAGGGAATCGCGAGAGTCGCACGTGAAAAGCTGCTTCTGTTCAGTCGTTTAATTGTCGTTTGGGTATTGCTATTCCCATTCCTTCTTTCACCTTATCTTTCGGAGTATCATTTGAATCGTTATACTGCATCACTCGTTGAGCATTGATCGCTGTCCAGCAGGAACAACAGAACATCTTGCTTCATCTAATCTGCAAAAGAACTTGGGAGTCACGGCGAATTGACGTCAAGCATATCTTTCTGAAACAGCGCAAGAGGAACTGATATTGATCCAACGCCCTTTTCGTTTTACGACTACGCGTTTCCTATGACAATCACTTTATATCTTCTCAATTACGTTGTAATCTTCTCTACCGAAGTATTTTTGGTGTAAATCCACCAAGCAGGTAAGTTCGTTGGTATCGCCCACTTCTCTTTACTATCGGACGCCATGTTGCCACCCAAACCCCCAACACATTTCTACTGCTTTTCCTCGGCAAATGGCGTTTTTAGAGGGATAAAAAAAGACTTCGTATCTTTTCTTTCTGAAATGCCCAGGCCCTTCAAATCAAAAGCAGTTCCTTATTGCTGCAGAAGTCGTGCCAGGCTGTGCTCCTAGCCTTTACGTACATCTTTGTGTATGTCTGATAAACACATTCACAACCATGAATGCTGGCCTTCAAGATTTTTTCATTCAAGAAATTTGGAGCGGGGTGGCTACAAAGTTGAAATATCCTGCTCAGGAGATTGAAGATTACGCTCCCGTGCATTTTCCTACACTACTGCCACTCTTCGAGACGTCTAGGATGATGGGAGCAACAACTAACCCTAAGCATACACAGAGCGAATCGGCAACCAATTCTCGACCGAATAGCGTACAAGCTGCCGTTCAGAGCCTGCTTATAAACATGAGCTCCAAGCCCCCTGATCAGGCTGCCAGAGATGCTTGCCGACAGGAGGTTATGGGAGTTTTCCCAGATATTTCCCCCGAGTATCTAGAAGAGATTGTAGAAAAGTACACATACAATACTGTTCACTCCATCAAGCACATCATTGACCTCGCGGAATCGGGAACGAGATACCCAAGACGGCAGAAGAGGAAGAGAGTGGCCAAGCGGAAGCGGAACGAAAATGAGGACATAGAAGAGGAAATGCAGGATATGAAACGGTATTGGGTCAACGACGAGAGGAAGGCTTATGTTCCATCACCACAAGAAAAGCGACGAATGTGCGTGAGATTCCACGAGCTGAGAATCCATGGCATATCATCAGAGAAAAGCTAACTTGTCTTCTAGATATCATTTGCTGAAGGATGAATTCAATCACCTCTCGCTGGAGGTTGTTCAAAGAACCATGGAGAAAAACGAACACATATTATTCTCAGCATATCTGGACCTCAACGAGACTCCACAACCCAACGATGAAGAGGCCGTCCGTCGTGAACGATTAATGCCTACATCCGACGTACGTATAGTGAGATTTCACACTGTGGAGGATTCGTTGCGAGCGGAGTTATCGGCAGCACGACGTTATTGCGCACTCCAAGCATCAATACGACTTCAAGAAAAGGCTGTGAAAGACGCCGAGACGAATAATTACGAGGAGGCAAAATCTCAAGGTCTTGTACAAGACTGCGGATGCTGCTTTATAGAAACGCCCTTGAACAGGATGGTTAGCTGTGCGGGTGATCCAGGCCATGTAAGTTTGGAGAGACTGTGCACGAAGCGGCGTGAGACGCGATAGTTGACATCTTTTGCTTCCAGTTTTTCTGCGTCACATGCGTTCGAAAGCTTGCCGAAACAGTAGTTGGCCAATCTCGATATCAATTAGAGTGCTTGTCCATGGACGGCTGCTCGGCAGGGTTTTCGTCTGAAGAGCGCGCCAAATTCCTTGAAGACGGCTTGGACACAGCCCTCGAACGGATAGAGCAGGAAAGCATGCTTCGCTCTGCAAATATAGACAATCTTGTGATGTGTCCGTTTTGCCCCTTTGCGGCCGAATGCTGTCCTGTCGAGGAAAACAGGGAATTTTGCTGCCAAAATCCAGAATGCGAAATCGTGAGTTGCAGACTCTGCAGACTGGAATCGCACCTGCCGCTCTCATGCGACGAGGCTGCCAAGCAAAGAGGATACTCGGCCCGCCAGCAAATCGAGGAGGCCATGTCCGCGGCTATGATAAGAAAATGCAACAAATGTAAGATGCCTAGTTCCTAGCGGATGGAGAAATCGACAACTAACAGTGTTTACTTTTCAGGTGGTACTCCGTTTGTCAAGGAGCTTGGCTGCAACAAGGTGACGTGCTCACGTGCGGAATGTCGTAACATTCAGTGTTACGTCTGCTCTAAATCTTGCGACTACAAACATTTCGACGAGAGGCCGGGAAGAGAGAGCAAGAAGAGCGGCCGCTGCCCCCTGTTCGATGATTCCGAGCTTCGCCACGCTCGAGAGGTCGATACCGCGAAGAGGGAGACTCGCCGGCGTATAGTCGACGAGCATCCAGATATCGATCTTGAATATCTACAGATACCAGATGCACCGAAGAAACAGAAATTTGCCAATGGAAACCATCGCCCGCGAGGAGTGAGGGCACTGAATTTGCTTCCATGGCAAGCAGAGCCGCCGTATATAGAAGGGCCAGCGTGGGAAGAAGAGCCGCCTTGGGGCCCAGAAGACGAGGATCGTGAAATTGCAGAAATGTTAGAGCGAGCGCACCCTCTGCATCCTTGGCCGCTGGCTTTTGTGCCACCTGAACCGCAAGATGCACAAGGTACACCGTTGAAAGATCTGCAAGGTAAATGGCCACGTTGGCTGCAGGGCGGGCTGCATGATGGGCTGGGCAACGAAGTGGCAGGGCCAATTGAACCGCCCAATGGCGCAGTGTTACTCCGAGCAGAAGTCGGCGGAAACCTACAAGCCCCAGCTGATCCAACTCTCTGGAATATTGTCGCAGCTTATGGCCCAGCTCAGGAAGCTTACGCCCTTGTTCCTGGAAACAGCGGAGGAGAACAAGAGCCACGACATGCTGGACAAATGCAGCAGCCACCGCATCTGCCGCGACAAATAGAACTACAGGCACAGCAACAGGCACAGCAACAGGCACAGCAACAGGCACAGCAACAGGCACAGCAACAGGCACAGCAACAGACAGAGCAGCAGACAGAGCAGCAGACAGAGCAGCAGACAGAGGAACAGGCAGAGGAACAGGCAGAAGAACTGGCAGAGCTGGCACGGCTGGCAGAGGAAATGGGACGGTCACTAGAGCGGGCAGCGCTGCTAGGACGGCTGCACGCACGGTATGATTCACAGCAAGAACTATTGCTGCATGAAAGGCGGCTACGTCGACATGTACAACATGTATGGCAGATACAGCAACAGGCGCAACAACAGGCGCAACAGCAGGCGCAACAGCAGGCGCAACAGCAGGCGCAGCAACAGGCGCAACAGCAGGCACAACAGGAGGCACAACAACAAGCACATCTTCAGGCATTGCAACAGGCACAGCATCAACAGCCTTACCAGTTCGTCTTTCCCTTTGGTCCATCACAAGGTGCAGTGATAGAACCGCCTATGCCTCATTGGTGGCCTCTGATGCGGCCAACACAGACGCAAATTCCTGCGGTATTGCAGCCGCCACAGCCTTTTGGGTTGTTCCAGGCAATAATCCCACCTGCGCCTGCGGTTCCTGATGCGCAGAATATACCACAAGAGGTGGAAGCGGTAAGTAGAGGAAGAAGACGAAGAGAGACGGTGGCGGCAATGGCCCAAGACGCCGACATGCACGCCGACTTGTCTCTCGGCGCTGGACGGCCTGTGCAGCAAGCGGGCCACCCGATGGACTTGATGCCCCCGTTTGGCCCGTTTAGCCCGCCATGGATGTCTCCGATATCCCCAAGTTTCCCAGCAGCGTTCCAACCTCCTCCTCATCATCATCGTGGCTTGTTTCAGGATAATGGTAGGAATCCGTTACGCCCGCAGCGGCCGGCTGGGCATGACCGTGGTGCGCAGCAAGAAAACGAGCATAGACATCGCCGGTCGCAAAGGATCGAAGATAAGATGAATCGTACGCAGAACTGGGATGATCGGACTCTGGAGGATGAGGTTTTGGAAGGGGAAACTCTGAAAGATGAAAGACAGCGAGAAGGAGACTGGGAAATATAGTGGTCAGCAATGCGCAAAGGTTGCTTTCTTGTTTGCTCTGCAAATGCCACCGAAGCGATGAATGTCTACCCTGTCATTCTGGAAGTTGTAATTGAGAAATGCTCATCTTCCATCGCTCTCTCTATATCTTTCCATAAGACCGGGAACAGGCTGATTTATTTTGGGCAGGGCGCTTGAAGCTGGAGATTGTCAAATTTATTTCGAAGGAGGCTGGTGGACCCTAATTTTCCCTTGACGTGATGCCTAGCGCTAGCGACTGTACTTAGTATTTAGAATGCAAGTCAAGTCTTTTGATGATTGTTTTTAGAGACTACATCTGGCCCTTTCAACTACCGTCCCTTGCCAAACATTTCGTGCCATTTGCCCCTGCTCCCGGTGTTTTTGAGCTGCCCGCTTGAAACAGCAGTATGTTCAGGCACAAGCTCGAGCTCGACGGTTTCGTGGATGGTGGAAATGGCAGCTATGCCTTGGTCGGGTGACGTGGATGAGGCGAGGGGAGAGAGTAGGATGACGGAATTTGAAGTGTTTTTCTGGCGGAGAGAGTAGGTCCTGTCGGGGGTCTTGAGAAGGGCTGAAGACTCGGAAGACTCTAGGGTGAGACTGGAGAGGAAATGGATGTTGTAAGCATTAGCCAAGACAATGAAGATGACAACGGTAGCTTGGGAGACAAACACTGGAGCATTATCGGACTCGAGGAGAGACTGCACCTCGGGAGGGAGCTCGATGAGGCGGTAGCCAACACCGTCTGGCTTATGGTGAAGGGGAATTTTGTCTGTTGTCTGGGTGCTGGACATGGTGATTATGAATCGGGTGAGATTATGATGACTATGATTATGATTGTGATTACGAGGGAGAAGAGAGGTAGGGATTAGATGCAGTTGGAGATGAGGAGCGGGGGGCCTAATAGAATCGGGACGAGAAGGGTTAAATATTTTGTGGTCCTGGCTTTTGTCGATGAAGTGATTTACGATGATGATGAGTTCGTAGGTAAATTGCGATGAGATGAGATGATATGGGATGATATGGGATAGATCCGTAAGTGAGTGAGTGAGTGAGAGTATAGACGTTGGGTTTGTAGGCCGGTATGTATAGGTGAGGTTGAAGATCGGGTCAAATGCTATGGATGAAAAATGGGTTGAATCGGTAAATCGGCCGAGGTACGGAGTACGTCATGGCAAATTAGTGACCTGCTAGCGACATTTCGATGGGAAAAAAGAAAAGGGCGCCAACTGGCGGGGTTCAAATCTTGCGAGTCAGCGAGCTGTGGTGGACATGGCCTGCCTTAGTAGAAGTTGAGGACTTATCTTATACAGTAGCCCTAGCGCTTCCTGCGCTGCTGCCCCTCATTCCAGCGGTAAGTGGCCACTGTTTACAGCGGGGTCTTTAGGAGACCCCAAGGGACCTGGAAGTTTCACAAGCGCCCTGCCTTCATTATAAAACAGCTGGGGGGCCCTGGTTGCTGGGGCTAAAACTCAGGGGACCCTCCCCCTTCTTAGTGGAATCTTCAGCTGGCATCGTGTTTTTTTATTCGTGGTGTGTACTGTAAGAAGTATGCGCTGGAGCAAATAAAGATGGAGATGCAGATGGAGATTTGGGGGCGCGCCAAATGATCCGAGAGCGGTATCTATTTTCGAGCGGCAAGGGGGGATAGGCAGGGATCGGAGAGCAATCTTCAATGGTTTTTTGGCTGATGCTGATGCAGTGAGCTCTTGTCAGTCACCTCATCTTATGCTGGGCCTGGTAATGATCATTTTTTATTTTACATATCTTATTTTCTCCTGCATAGTTAGTGCTTTGTGCGGGTTGATGAATTTCCGTAAGATTCCGACCTTTTTTCCCTTTCATTTACATTTTCAATTTCATCTTATTTCTTTCTCGTTTCGTTTCTGTCTGTCTTCCCTTGTAGCGGTATCATAGGCCTACAGAAGATGACTTCTGGAAATAGATACGTAGATTCGCCTTTTTTTTGGGCCACGAAACACCTAACACCACAAGTAAATAAAATAGAAAACTCAAATCCCACAAGCTCCCAAAATTCCCACGGCAACCAGAACTTGGGGCGCGGGCACTAAACTTTGCAGATCCAAAACCTTGAATCCCATACCCTTTTTTTCTTCCATTTCTATTTTTTGGGGGGGCAGCTCAAGCCACCAGCATATTTCTATACCAGCGAAAAGCCTCTGTTTACTTTCTGACCGGGACCTAAAATAAATAGCCTGGGGGGCCCACCTTTGCTTCCTCTCCCATGCCACCCCTCCCCATGCAAGCACCAGCAAGCAGAGCAGCAGCCTTGACTCTTTCTGGGCCGTGTTTCTGTTTCTGAACACAGATCTCCATCCCGCATTTCTCCATCCCGCATCACACTCTTTTTTTCCTTTTGCGAGCTACAATCGACGCAGACAAAGACGCAGACGCCGACACGAAGACGACACGAGAAGAGACGAGCCAGTCAACGATCGCCAGTGACTTTGCGAAAATCGATCGACATCCTGCTGCAAGGCATAGGTACATACAATACAAGCAGACATACCCAGACAAAATACACGCAAAAACGCACAACACGCCAGAAACAAACACGCCCCAAATCACCACCACCACCACCACCAACAGCGACAACCGCAGCCAACTCGCCGGGCTATGAGCGCCGCCCATTGACCACAGACCCAAGCCCATCATGGTGCGTGTTACGGACGAGCTGGCGCTCTCGCCCGAGCACATTGCTCTCTACCACGCCGCCGACCCTCTGCTGGGCCAGCTGCCCGTCCTCATCTTCCACGGGCCCTCCACCACGGCCAACTACACCCTCAACAGCTCCCGCGTCCAGGTCCACGTCTTCACGCCCGCCGGCTTTCAGTCCTTCCCGCGCATCACCATCTCGCCGAGCTCGCCTTTCTACAGTGTCGTCAACCACCTGCCGCGCGAGTTCCAGGGCGACGAGGTCTATCGCGGCCTGGCCTTTGGCCTGTTCAGGTACTTCAAGGAGCTCCCCGAGAATGTCAAGGCCCACCTCAAGGCGAAGTATCCCCCCAAGGGGAAGCGGCCCGGCAGCGCGCCGACGCTGTTTAGCGAGCAGCATGCGGCAGATCTAGTCAAGGAGATGGTCAAGAGCGAAAACACCACCGATGTCGTGGCGACGCTGGACGAGGCTCTTCAGACACAGCACGTCAGCAATGTCGACATTGACTTTATTCTGCCGCCGGACTCGATTGTGCCGCCGCAGCTCACCGAGTCCGAAGAGCTACCCGATGATGAGGATGATATCATTGACCCGACATTGCGCCAATATGGCATCTACACACCGCTGGTCAAGCTGTTTGGCGAGCCGGTCTTTCTGCCCACCAGCAAGCTGCGCCGCGCACCCTCAAAACCCACACCGCTGAATCGCAACAAGACGTTCACCAAGGATCAAAAGATGGAGCTGCGTATGAAGATGGGCGAGCTCGTTGACACCGAGGAGCGCTATGTGCTCAAGGTGCAAGAGCTTGTAAAGACCGTGGCCAACGACTTTCGAAATAACGCCAAGAAGCGCTCGGTCGAGAGTCTGAGTCCGTCCGAGGAAGAGCTGGAGAAGCTGTTCCCCAAGTCGTCGGACGGCATTCTGCAGGTCAACTCCGCCTTCATCGAGGAATTGCGCAAGATAATGGACGAGACGGAGGAGGATGCCATCAAGGACATGGAGACGCCGACGATAAATCTCTCTTCTTCCAACAGAACCGGGAACAATACTGCGGCCCGGACCAAGGATCCGCTTGGCGCGTTAGCTATGGCCAAGCTGTTCCTAGAATGGTTCCCCAAGTTTACCCAGTGCTACCAAGACTATATCAAGGCGAGCCAACATTTCCCGACGCTGCTGAACTCGTTCCTAGACCAGCAGTCAAGTTTCCGGCAGCGGGTGAGCCAGGCGGGTGAGCAGACCATTCGCTCGCTTCTCATTGAGCCTGTGCAGAGGCTGCCGCGGTACAGCCTGCTCATCGATCAAATCATCGCTTCATTACCCATCACGCACCCGGCGCTACAGCCCATGCTCAGAGCGCGAGACATCATCACTAACATCTGTTCCATGGACGATCCTCTTCCAGACAAGCCTCATGTCGCCAACCGGCTTCGAAATATGGTTGAGTCGTGGCCGGCGGATCTTGAGCCCCAGGGCCGCCTCATCCTGGCTGTTGACTTTTTAGAACTCTCGCCGCCGTACCAGGCCACAATCGACTCCGACGACGCTGGTATTTTCCTCTTGTTCTCCGACTATATCGTCATGTTGAGGAAATCCGGCGACAACAATATGACGGGACGAGATTTACTCCGCGAGATCGATAAGCCCTCGGCGGCAGAGCTGCTCATATCGATGACGAATGCTGCTGGCGGTCCTGGTGTTTACGAATTCATTTTTACGGGATGGCATTACCTTGCCGATGTTCGCTTTACGGAATCAGCCGATGGTCACCTCGTCTGGATGACGTCTAGTGCAGAAATGAAGGGCATGCACCCCGGCGAGCACAAAGTCCCGAAAGCCATCACATCTCGATGTTTCCTGCTTCAAGAGGCCTTTGATGGCAAAGCCGCAAAGTGGAGCGAAGACGTCGTCAAAGCTAGGATCGAGGCACGATTCTCCGAGACGGAGAGAGAAGATCCACGTTGGACTTTGCGATCAGTCCGGATGCCCGAGAACAACCTGGGGCTGCACGCCGCGATATTCCAAGAGGGAGCTGATCAGCTCATCGAAGGCCGGCGCGAACCGGCTCCTATTCGGGTGGTGGTCGACCATGAGAAGGGGACTAAGGGCGCTCCAGTCGGACATTATGGTGTCGAGATTGTAATTAGTGTGGCGAGCAAGAATATGAAGAAGATTTCCCTGCTCACGGTGGGGCTCAATGGGAAGCAATACCAAGACGATGTGGCTTTGGAAGATTTTCTTCCAACCATGTCAAGACGAAGTAAGCCTTTTTTTTTTTCTTCTTTCTTCTTTTTCCTTTTTCTTTCTTTCATTCTAACTCTCATCTTAGTAATGCAGCTCTTGAGCGTCCAATTCAATGTTTCTAACCGGAATCTCACGGCTCCCATGGTTTCCTACCACTCCAAGATGCTACGGACTCTATGTCTATCCAACCGCGCTGAAAAGACACGATCCTTCCTGGCGGCGTCTCCTGTCAAACTGTTCACCAGCTTATGGAGCGGAGGCTCCAACAACGCTTCCGAAACTACTCTTTCCGAGGCAAAAAATTCACATCAAGCCTCTCTCCACCGGGCCGACAGTCATCACTCCATGTATGGCTCCATCAGAGGCAAGAACAGTAGTAATTACAGGGCGGTGGAAGAAGTAATGCCGGAAAATCCTCTTGTTCGACTAGAACAGACGTTTGAGGCATTCACGACGGCTCTTCAATACCGCAAGGGCTCTATCCATGGAAGGACCTTGTTACATCGCGCCATGGCCGATGAATTACTAGTGAATGACTTATATAATAGACTCATCGAGAATCCATCCGAGGTGGAAGTGGCTAACGATGTTGGAACCGAAGTCGTCTTCACGGCATTTGAAAATTTCCTCAGCATTGCTTGGACTGAGCAGATTGGGCCAGTAACAACGATCAAGATGCTCGATACTCTGCAGGAGCGAGCCAATAAGAGAGTCCCGGGCGAGTTTGCCGACTTTGTCAATTTCTTATTCAAGGAGCTGGCTCCGCAGAACCGAAGAGCGTTTACGGCACTGATCAAGCTGCTGGCCGATCTGCTGGATGGTTGCAGCAACGATAGCGATCGTGGAGCGCTGACGTTGGCGTTTGCGGAGATGCTGGTTACCGATGGAACGGCGGCCAACTATATCAACTTGCTAGACCGCCTAGTTGATGACTGCGACAGGATATTCGGAGAGCCTACCTACGCCGGCTTTAGTTTGGCTGACTTGGCTCTGATTGAGTCGTTCCAGGCGCGCAGCAGTGGCGGCGGCGGCGGCAACAAATCTCACCAAGGATCCGTGACATCCAACACATCCTCACTGCGCCGCAAGTTTGGCTTTGACATGCTGCTTCGACAGAACTCCAAGGAAGAGCGCGGCTCTGTCTGGCGGAGTCTCGGCAAGCATCGGAACCCGGCCACCGGCGAGAGCGCGAGCATGTCCAGGGCAACAATGCAACAGGCTCTGCGCCAACGGTCAATAGATGACAACAACCTCCAGAAGAGATTTACGCTGGGTAGACCGGGATCTGGAGACAGGCCCCACGTTGCTAGTGCCTTCGAGGAGCTGGCGAGACCGCCAAGCGCGCATCGTGCAGAGTTTCCGCTTGATACGATTGGAGAGCCCGCATATGAACCGTCGACTCCTGGGTCGCCCAAGAGGCATTATAAGAGGAGAAGCTCTTTGTCGGATCTCAAGTCGTTGCAGGAAACTGCTAGCATTGACGAAGACGTTGAAGGAGAAGAGAGAGAGAATGCGCTACAGCCTCTTCAAACGACAAAGGAGACGTCGGAGAAGGTTAATTCTAGTCCCAAGATGCTTCCTCCTTCGAAGATTCCCATCAGCCCCAACTCGTCACAGCTCATCAGGTCACCTCGGCAGAAGGAAAACATTGCCACGACAGATATATATGACACCATAAAGGGGATGAGAGCAGGATCGCCGATCAAGGAGATACAGGCGAAATTAGAAATGGCAATGCGGGGAGATACTCCTCCCAGACAAGATCCTCCTCCTTATAGGAGGCCGAAGCCGACGCACCACAAAACACTGTCGACATCAAATATTCCGACGTTGCTGCCGCCGAAGCCAATCCGGCCAGGAAGCTCGTCAGGTGAATCACCAACCCGAATGCAATCTGGCAGTCCTACCCGAACTGGGGCGCAGAAGCTCCGTTTGCAGTCTCCACAAAAGCTGCGAGAGCGGTTGCAGACAGAGAAGACCGCCGTGGGCGAAGCGGATGCTGTGCTGCAGTCAGAGCTGTTCAAGATTGGTGAAGAAATGGCGCGAGTGAATAGTGGTAGCTTGTCCGACTCTCAGGCGATGAATTTGCAGCGATTGGCTTCATCTGTGGCGTTGCTAGAGGACCAGATGCCTGCAGTGATGCAGGAGCTTCGAGATAAGCAGGACGAGCTCCAGCGAGACGTGGAGATTACTCTGAAGACGACGGAGTCGAAGATGCGCTCCATTGATCAGCTGCACAAGGAGGCTGTGGCAGAAAACGAACTGCTATACGAGCGGTTCAATACTGAGCTCGCAAAGATTGTCAAGGCCCTCAAGGGCAAGGGCAAAGAAGACAAGGAGGAGCTCATCGTCAAGCTGAAGACGCAGGGCGAAGATTTAGCCAGGATGAAGAAGGAAAATGCGCGACTGAAGCGCGAGATGATTAGCTTGCGAGCGGCGTTGAAGGGGACGGAGTAAAAAAAAAAAAGGAGAGAGAGAGTTGTTGCTCATGATGACGGGGATTTTTTGACATTTCTCTTCTTCTTTCTTGTTTGGAAGGGGATTTTTCTGTTATTATTTTTGATGCTTTTTGTTTTATGATGATGGATGGAGTGGTAATGTCGGCTTTTTGTTTCTTGATGTTTTTAACTTTTTCATCTACAATTTTCTTGTAATAGACGAAGGGTGATGGATGGAATGATGGATGGATGATGGATACACTGCTGTATAAACTAATCTCGCAGAAAAAAAACAAGGGAAGGGGATTTTTTTTTCTGTCTGGCATTTCAAGAAAGGGGTGGTGGCAAGGGGGGTTTTGGGAGTGGTTTTTGAAAAACATGCGGGTTTATGGGAGTCTCGGGGGGGTTCTTTTTTTCTTCTGCCTTTTTTTATGAAACTTGGAGGTTTTCTTCTTCTTTTTTATGGCCCTATGGGATTTGATCTTATGTGTTTTTAGAATGGGGCAGCTTCCTCTTCTTTTGCTTTTGATAGGTATGGAAAGGGTAGATTTTACGGAATGAGCATAGCAAGGTGAATGAAAGATGTTATGATGGAGCATGAGCATTAAAATATTTTTGTTAAGTTTTGAGTGGTTCTCTTATAACCTCTTTTCTCTTTTAATTTTAATTTTCTTTTTTCTTCTTTTCATTGTGGAATGCTTTCCGACGAGGTATTCGTCCCAACCCCGCTGGTATTAGAATTTACAACTTCTGGATCCGGAGAGCCCTGTTCGAGCCAGCACTCGAAGAATAAAGGATCTGCTCTCACAGAGCGGACTGGTCTCGTAGCACTGCCCCTGAAAGATTCTCCCTGGTACGGCTTCTGCTTGGTGGGAGGCTGGAGATTGGGTTCAGATGGGATCCATGGCTGGGGGTGCTACACATATCATTTGTTAGCTGGATATTTTTTTTTCCTGCCATTGCGAACAGCTTTCTCTTTCGCTTCTTCTTCTTCTTCTTCCCCTTCTTTTTACTTACACCTATGGGGGCTTCGGCCTCTTCTCTCAGCTCTAGCGCGAGAGTGAATGTGCATCCCTCTGGTAACTTTTCAGCTCCCTGGGCTGCATAGGCAAGTCTTTGCAGTGCTCCTCTCAGCGCCTCATGGATGTCCGCCCAGTTCAGCGCTTCTGCCGCGTCAATAACTGTATCGTCCTCTTCTTCGTCTTCGTCCTCCTCGTCCTCTTGCTGTTGGTGAGATGTTGGCGCTGCTGCTGCTGCTGCTGCGTCTGATTCCGCCGACGCTCCTTCGTTCCTCGTCCCCCAAGCGGGGAAGCGCTCTACGTCAAAGACCCATCGCTCACGGACCTTGCGCTGCGTGTCGTGCACGACGAAGACGATGCGCCGGACGGTGCCGATGTGGAGCTGGTTGGAGATTGCGGAGACGGCGTCGTTGATCCAGGCGCAGACGGCTGGATGGCGGGATTGATGTACGGGGAGGTTGAAGGCGCGGGCGGTGAGGAAGGACGTCGCGGGATAGAGATTGCGGTGGTAGAGGAGGGAGTGGATGGCGATGGTGAGGAATGAGGTGAAGGTGGAGAGGAGGGGGGTTGCGGCGGGGAGAGGGAGGGAGAGACCGGATGGATGGTCTTCTTGCTGTGGTTGGTCTTGCGGTTGGGGATGGCGATGATGTGTTGGTGGTGAGACTGAAGCTGACATTGTTTGGCGATGGTTGAGGATTTGGTGGTTTGGGATTATAGAGGGAGGGACGGAGGGAGACGTGTTCGTGTTCGTGTTAGCGAGAAGTCGAGACACGAAGTCATGTGATGGCAATTTAGCAGAAGAGAGAGAGCCTCCGTCATTGTTCTCACTGTACTGTATGTACAAAGTATGTACAGCTCGGATTCAACTCACTAACAAATGGCCACTAACAGTGTGCTAAAGAATCAGTCCACTGAAGCTGAAGCTAGCTACAGTTTGTACCCCGCCTATAGGGCTGAGCTTTAGCTAAAGCTCTGCGGAGGCAGCAGTGGCAATGACGCCTTTGTTTCGTCCTCTTCTAATCTCTTCATGGTTATAACTTTATTCTTGAACCTGCACATTAACATTATACCAACTCCACCTCATTGATCTCATCGATATTCCAGTATCGAAAACTGTCTCTATACTAGTAATACCTTTGTCTACTGATACTTCTCATCATCTCCCACTATACCCCCCGCAGCGGCATCAACACCACCATCGTCGTCATCATGGCTGATGCAGCTCCGCCTCCTCTAAGTGTAGATGCCGTCCTCAAGGCCATGGCAGACGCCCTGCCCACGCACCACCAAGGCGACGATTCATCCGATCTCGCCAGCTCATACGAGGCCATCGCCCTGCTCGTGCACGCATATTTCGCCTCTCTAGACTTTAGACTGAGCGGCTTTGATGAGGACAAGCCCATTCGTATGTTCATCATGATTACCTAGCATTGTATGTATACATGAGGCTAATGCATTTACTTCCATGTAGCGGAATGCGCTTCTCTTGCTCCTCGTCTACCTCCGGAATGGAACAATGGATTCGGTTCTCTCTCTTTCGTCTACAAGCACAAGCAGTCCTCCATGACGTTCGTCGTCCGCATCGATCGAATGGGGTCAAAGGTCGAGATCCGGGGCCTTGCCGTCGGCGCTGAGAACATCCATCGCTTCGAGTATACCGTTCGAGACATCGTTCAAGCAAAGAATCTGCCCGTGCGCATCACCATCGACGCCAACGGAAATGAAGACAGGAGCGACCTACCGGAGAAGCTTAAGAAGCTCTTTGTCTCAGACCAAGCTATCGAGCGGATCCTGCAAGACACCAGAGTCCAGATTGTGCAGAAGCTGATTCCAAAACTGCAAAAGGAGGGTTATGTCGAGACCGAGGAGGCCGAAGCAAATGCGAGAGATGAAAGGCGCGCCCAAGAAGCCCGTGGCGATCCCAGTGCTCCCTATAGGCCGGCGGCGGGGAATCCCCAGCCAAACATACCGTATCCTCAGCCGGGACTGCTGCCTGATCATGCCCATCGTCGGCCTCCACCTGGCGACTTCCCGCCTCCTGACTTTGAGGACGAGCACGAAATCCACAGCCCACCTGGTCGTATGGGGGGACTAAGAATGCCTCCGTCCTACATTGGGCACGACGACCTCAACCCTCCCGGTCTTGGTCCTCACGATCCGCTACGAGGTTCATTCGTAGGTGGAGGCCTCCCTCGCCCGGGCGGCTTCTCAGGAATGCATCCCACGTTTGACGATCCGCTGTTCACGGGTGAAGGCGGCTGGGGAGGAGAAGGACATGGTCCGACCGGCTATGACTCGCAAGCGCCTCCGGGAGCGAGATGGGATCCTGTCGATCCTAGCGGCGGCCCGAGGTTCTCTCGCCCTGGAGGTCGAGACGGTGGCGGTGGTGGCAGAGGAGGGTTTGGAGGAGTGCGAGGGGGTTTTGGGGGATTTGGAGGAGGAGGAGGATTTGGGCCGGGTGATATTATCTAAATCAGATGTTTTAACGAAGTGTATGAAGGAAATGAGTTTGAGCTTATGTGTACGAGTATATAACGAACGTTAACATGAGACCCGGAGGGTTCGAAGAAACAAGAAACAATAATCCCAACCTTTTTGAATCATTAGCTTCATATCCGTAGAAATCTATCCATCATTTCACTTTGGTCATTTGTTAAAAAAATTGGACATGTCTTATATCTATACTATCAAAGGTATCTATCGCCACCCACCCATTCCACTCTACCATCGTAATGCTTTCATATCAATCGTAACGTTAGCTCCTTTTTTTTCCTCCTCCCTGTTCTGCCATCTTTTCCCTTTCCATCACTTCTTAGCCCCTTTTTTTCTTTCGACCGAAGAAGTAACCTGCTCTGCCTGGCCTGAATGAGTAAAAAGGGTTTTCTCTTGAAAAGCTTTCTAATATGTCTATCCAGGACATTTGGTTAACTTTTATACATCTTCCACGAAGCTTTCTCACGAACGGTCACTTTTATACCTCGTTGTTCAAGCAGGGCCTCTTCGGGCATCGCAAAACATTTCTATTGGCCTGCGGCATTGGCCACCTCGTTCAACTTCGCCTTCTCGTCGTCTGTCAGCATGTTATACCACTCTTGGAAGTTGGCAACGTTCTCTCGGCCGCAGCGGATGAAGAATTCGGTAAGGTATTGCTGGGTCTCGTCGTCGCGTTGTCGTGAGCTTTGATCCATGCCAAATGCCATGAGCTCAGCCTTTGTTGCGCCCAGGGAGAGGTCAAGCGTATCGTCATCGTCTTCCCACCCCTCTTCGTCGTTGTCATCGTCATCGAAGTCTGTGTTAGCAACGGCAGCGGCGGCGGCGTTTGCGGCAGCTCGGGCGCCCGAAGCAGAGAGGAGCTCCTCAATCAAGACCTTGACGATCTTGAGAGTGGCAGGGATGATGGTGTACTTGTCAGGGTCTATTTTTTGAGTTGGTGAATTAGTCTCTTGATCTTCACTTATGTATTGGTGGTACAGTCGGTCCAGAATGGCAGCCGTACTGGGAATATTGTAAATACCGGTGGACGTACTCTTCTTGGCGCGAGATCGGGTTTTGATCATTCCATCGTCAGCGCCGACGATCAAATCGCCCTTGACCGAGGTCTGTGCTATCCGAGCATCGTTGAGCGAGTAAAGCTTCGACAACGCAATCACGCTACCAACACGTTAGCAAATTCCCAATCCGCTCAAGCAAGGTTCATGTGTAGACTTCTCCGACGAACTTTTGTCTAATCTCATCGTAGCCGGCAAAGCTGACGGAGTTTTCGAGCCACTTGGCCAAAACAACCTGGAGCCCG
Organism: Trichoderma polysporum; assembly: GCA_030278935.1. Classification (NCBI taxonomy): domain Eukaryota; kingdom Fungi; phylum Ascomycota; class Sordariomycetes; order Hypocreales; family Hypocreaceae; genus Trichoderma; species Trichoderma polysporum. The sequence continues at coordinate 45,184 of JARFTM010000157.1, read as the reverse complement.
CTCTCGCCGTTGATTTGGATCTGGCTAAGGAATTCAACCACATCCTGAGCGCCGCCCAGGGATAGTCGGGCAAAGACGAGGATGAGGGACTGGATGAACGCGGCGGCTTGCGCAGTGGCCAGCCGGTTAGCAACAGCTTGCAGAAGCTGTGGTAAGAATGGTCCCAGGCGTTCCTGTCCAGCTTTCTCTACTAGTTCGGCGGCCAGTCCTCCCACCTCAGAGGCAGCGTTGTCTTCAATAGAAGGGCCCAGTAGTCTATCAATGATGTGCAGGCAGACCTCCAAACCCGATCGGCCGTTTGAGTCGTGCCAGTTGAAGACTTGCTGGTGGTCGTGCACCAGAATCCACTTGACTGCTTCAGATCCGGGTCGCAAGACATCGCCCTCGCCCGATTCCATGAGCAGACGGTTAAGTTTGGGGAGCACAGCAGCCACGAAGCCCTCTGGGAGAGGCTCCGAGGCATGCTCTGTCAAAACAACTAGCAGCTCCGTCGCAACCTACAACATCCCATCGTTAAAAAAAACCGTTCATCCTGAAATAGCTGTTAATGCTTACCGTAACAAGAGGATTGTCCTCTGTGAGATTGGCCACATCAAATGCACCAGTCAATGTTGGCAGAATGCGCGCGCACAAAGCGGCATATGAAGAGGTGTCTGAGAGACTACCAACAATATCCTCGAAAGCCTCTGTAACTAGCATTGTAACCTGGAAATTGCTAGCCCCCAGTTTTGCCAGCAGGAAAAGGAGGTCCACAGATGGAATTTCACTAGAGATGGCTACCTGGCTATCCAGCCCAATGGCAGCCCTGAGGGCCTCGGTCAGAGTCACAAGGAGCTCGTCGGCCTCTTCCATTTCCTCGGGATCCTTGCCATTCATGTAGGCCTGGATGGATGCGATGATGGGCATTTGGCGGTCAGCCGCCACACGTCCCGAGTTGATCAGGCCTTCAATGGCCTTGATGCATGCGACCTGCACAACCTCCGACTCTTCGTTTGTAATGGAATGGACAATGCCATCAACGAGGTTAGGCGGGGTTTGGTGTGAGCGGCCGATGATGCCACCCACCAGGTATCCACGAGCGCGCAGTAGCGGCTGCTTAGATTGGCTGATAGAAAAGTCGACGAGTTCTAGATATGCGTTTGCAACCACATCAGGGAGAGGCTTGCTCAAATCCTCGAAGTCGCTGACAAGCATAACGAACAAATACAGCGCCGCCTCCTGGCTTCTCCATGCTGAGGGGCCTTCACCTGGGAAGAGGGTCTTGGTGTGTCCAAATAGGCCATCGATCGTCTTCTCATTGAACCACTCGCCCAACTTAATGAGAAGATCGCCGGCGGCAGTACGAGCTGTGTAATTGGCCGTGACCGACGTCTCCTCTGCCAAGTATAAAGAGCAGTCAAAGTCCCAGAGTTCCTGTTCCTCACGGGTCACCCTAGAATAACCAACAAGCATATTCATAAGCTCCATCATCCATGGGACTTCGTGACCAGACGCATGTGCTTGCAGGTGGCTGTCTAGTTCCGCCTGGACAGGCGGCGCGCGGAAGCACTGGTTGAGGAAATCAAGCTCCTCTAGGATGAGGAGGTCGAGGGTATACGGGAGATTATCCGAATCCTCCAATCGGGACTGCACCTCATCTATGATATATAGTTGCTCGTAGGCTGCCTGCATGATGCTAAGCTCTTCCCACACAGCAGTGAAGAAGATGGTGCTCTGGGGAAGAAGGAGGTTGGGGAAAACTCTGCGAATTCGGAGGAGGGTCTTGACCACTTGTAGCTTGAGAGCAATGATACTATTCCAGGCCTCGGGCTGGGCACCAGAGCTGGAGTCGCCTTCTGGCAGGCGACCTTTGAGCACAGCAATGAAGAAAGGGTTCCACTGTGTCAACAGCTCCTCTGCAAACGTCTTAACCTCTTTGTTCTCATCCTTGACCATATACATCAAATCGAAGCATCCTCGGAAGACGGAGATGGCAAGTGCGCGCAGCATCGGCTTTCGGTTCTCGTTGAGTGCCACCTCGGTGAGAGCTTTGGCAATATCTTGGGCCATGGAGAAGAACTGATCCTCACTCAAGCTTTCGTCGACCAGGTCGCTAAGCACCCTCAAAGCTCCGTGGAGCTGGGCATCGTTGCCCGTCGGGATAACGCCGAGGATGGTGGGAAGAAGGGCGGGCCATTGCTCAGGAAAGTCGTGAATGGCAACCTTGCCAACGGCATAACTAAAGAATGCAGGACACTAGTCAGCTTGCTTGCTCTTAAGCCCGCATACACTCGTGGTATAAGTTCCTGGCAGTCTTTATATCAAGGCGAAAGTCAAAATGACTACTGAAATCGTACCTGGCTGCAATCTTGACCTTTCTGTCCTCCTCAGGGCTCAAAGCCACCTCCAACAAGGTCTGCTTTAGGATCTCTCTTGCTTCATCAGAGATGGAGATCTGTGGCTCGTCGTCAAGCTCCTCGACAGACCAATTCTTCTCAATAAACAGTCGCAGCGTGCTGAGAGCAGACTGACGGACGCTCGTGTCGATGGACGAGTGAGCGCCGATGCGAGCAAGCGATATGGGAAACGCGGGATTCGTCTGGGCTCTCTTGATCTCGATTTCAGCAGCTTGGCGGGGTGCTTGGTCGGGAAGCTGAGTGTTGGCCAGGAGTTGCGCCAGCTGATCCTCCATGTTGGGCGAAAGTGATGGTTAGGACGAACAATTCTGGCGCGAAGAAGTTGTTGGGTATGTCGTCCTATATAACCTCTTTTTTTCTCTTATCCTTTTTTTTCTTTGTTTTATTCCAAACGCGAGTCCTGCAAATGAGAGATGCTTCGTGCCAAAATTGGTGTTTAGGAGGGGAGATTGATGGTGGGGGATAAAAACAAAAAAGTGGGTTGATGACTGGCAGCGCGTCTTTGGTTGGCTGGTCACTGGAAATTTGCGATAAGAAGCAGCGAATTGATAAGTAGATGTATTTCTTGCATGAACCTAGGTAACTCTGCTGGTGAAATATGTGGATAGGGACTTGTCTGTGCCTGTGTTGTACTTGATGAACTTGGTCCAATCTGCGTATTCCAGGGTAAGCCTCTGTTCTCAGCTTAAGCTGCTGGATATCATCCAGATCGATCTGAAAGAATCTTACAAGATGAATTGAAGAAATTTGCTAGCGATGGAGTGTGGCTGTTTTTGTTAGCCATTTCATCTGATGGATAACAATGCTCTAATTACTCCGTAAAGGTACCTTAGGTACTAGGCCAGGTACTATCTGCGAGTAACCTGTGATCGTGTCTGTCTCTGGACTCCGTGATAATACTCCGTACTTGTAAGCTTGATTCAATTCGTCTGATCAGATTGCTAATTAGCAGACTCCAATAAAATCAGCCAGAGATGCCACCGCCTCCTTTGGTCAATTCTTTAGAACCGTCCAACTTCCCTAAAAATGGATAGCATTTTACACTATAAATTTTTTTCCAATCAACTATGAGGCAACGCGTACGCAGAATCGTCTCCCGGACCCCTGCGCCAGATGTCAACTCATGGGAATATGACCATGAACTTTGTTTACTCAGCGGGCTTCGAGAGGCGCGATGCGACGGACGCTTCAATCCCTCAGCAGAAGTATACCGACCGCAAGATCTCCAGGACTTACTGGTGCTGCTAAATACGCGTCATGAGGGATACGTCTGGGAGTTCAAGAGCGTAGAAAATAAGTGTAAGCACTTGAAAGAATTCTGGTCGGCTTTCAAAGCAGCGAAGGATTTTACGGAAGCAACATTTGATCCCGACACTGGCGAACTCGATATGGACGAGCGAAAGGAAGCATTGCTCATGGATAGAGGTCATCCTCATATCTTCAGAATCACCATATCTGGCCTTACAACCGACGATGAGATCACCTATGAAGCTTGGGAAGAAATATTCTCCCAGAACCAGCCCATTACGAGTCGAGGCGTGGACAAAGCGGCTGCCACCAAAGAAGACGCCTCAGCTATGCGAGTTGGCAATCTAGATGGTACAACCACAATTGACCCGCTTAACGAGGATACACGGACACAAGACTTATTGTTGGCTAGCGATAGCGAGGAGAGTGGCTCTTCATCAGAAGCCTCGACGCTTTCACAGCTTTCACCCGTATCGCGGCTGAGGTTACCTTCAAGCACAGTGAGCAACATCATAAAGGCTAGGAAACAGAAGGCAAAGAAGCGAGCAGAGAGGAGACAAGAAGAGACAAGGAGGCTGTTTGGCGCACTCCTTCAAGCTATAACAGCTAGAGAATCGCGGCCCCGCGAGCATATCTTCACATACAGAGCCGTAGGCGCGGACGATGTTGAAAAGGCCATCAAAGATATCTGCTCACTGACTGAGGAACGCGGCATGCAATTCGTAATGCGATTAGTGACATGGATTCATAACGATCCGTTGAATGCACTGCTGTGGAATGCAATACCTTCCAGGGAATCACGGGATGAGTGGATGGCGATTAATTTCCCTGAAGATTCGTGATATTCCGCGCAGCGGCATATCGTTCTCTGTAGATGGTTTCATAGATTATAGCAATATACTTGGTGATTATTACACCATTCCACCATTGGGTCATTGGTTTTGAACCTTAGCTTGGTAAAGGATGATCTCGCCATGCCATTGTGATGAATTCACATGTCTTTTGGTCTGTGTCATCGGCGGTGCTCGTTATCAGCAGAGGATGAAATTAACTTTGGGCGAGCGGCAGACGATGAAAACACCTGCATATCTACTACAATACAGTAGCATCTTGAAATTCCCTCAAGGTTTCTAGAATACAGATGCATGCTGCAGGACCCTAAAATCCGTGCAGACAGGGTGGCTGATTCTGGCCGGATCTCGCAGGTGGCTGCTCACGAGGCTCCCAGATTCTCCCTTGCATATCCTCCCTTTGTCGTATTTCCCCTCCTCCACAAAGCAAATTGAATTGTCGGCGCTCATAAACAATCACATTGCTGTCTTACAGCCTAAAACTAGTCTCATGCTAGACTATTATAAAGAGCTAAAAGCCTCTGTTGGACGCCTATCTACGAAGTCCATACATGTAGATACGCCATCCCCCATCTCTATCTCCCATTATCTACCGCGTATCTCTCCCCCAGAGATAGCAGATAGCGAGTCATTCGACGGTTATCGGCCTCTGGAGCGCTCTGGCGCCAGCACTTCGCTCCCAATTTCCGCTGACTCGATGAGATGGGGTAATCGAATCCCATCTTTTTATTTTTGCGGGATGGCGGGTCCCTCCACACTAAAGACCCGGCTCTTTTCTGCTCGAACCCCTGTCCCGCTCGCTATCTGCCACTCAGACCATCTTTTAGCTTATCGCCGCTCGTCGCTGCGTATCACCACCCAATGACAGGGTATCATCGACAGCCTGGTCCTCGTCTTTTAAGACAGCGAAAGGCTTTACTATTTCGTTCTTGTACTAGAATGCCGACGGGCCTTGCTCCAGACATGGTCCCTGCTCGCCCATGGCAGCAGATTTGGCGAGAAAGAGGGCGCTGCCTGCTGATAGCGGCAAAATCTTGAGGGCCAACATCGATCGATATCAGCAGTTCGAGCCATGCGTCAGTGAAAAGCCTGGCCTCCAACTCCGCTTTTATCGCATCTACAGCATCTCATTTATCTGCGGTGCGACGTTGCCAGCCGGAAGAGGAAATCAGATAAAGTCTCTGGCCTCTCCCGCCTTCTGCGCCACCCGCTGTTGAGTTCAAGCCTCTGACGATTTTGCGTCGATCACTCAAGCACAAACACCAGCACCAGCACTTGGTGTATGAGCTCCAGCATAGCAGTCAATAGGAACTCGGCTTGTGAGCTCATCCTCGCAAATCGGTGGATCATCGGCCTTCTCGATACCCACAAAGACGTCTGCCACCCTCCATCTCGAGAAAAAATAATTCTGGGTTCTCACGTCATTTGTGCGTCGGCCATTCCATTGGCTGTTGCTGTACTGCGACTGATCTTGAATTTTTGTTGAAAAGAAGAAAACGACTCTATATGCTCTCACTCTTGCAATTGATCCTTTCATCTTCTTGAGTGGCTCGTTACCTGCCGACCATCAACAATGGCGTTGCGACAGAGGTTCAGAAATCTGGCTGAGAAACTGGCTGTCGAGGCCGAGCCTGGTCTTTCGACTACGCAGCTGATGGTGCGGTCCTTGTTTTTCTTCTCTTGGTCTCATACCTGACCCTTTTGCTTCATCCGTCATGATATCGCATCACCTGCCATGTCCTGTTGTGTTCTCAGGAATTACAACGAACAGAGATCAGATCAGATCAGATCAGACGAGATAGGATGAGACGAGCGAGACGCGGTGCTGACACTCCTCCTAGCTTGTCAACCATGACCTGAAACCCGTTGAGAAAGAGCGCCGGCAATGGGGGCCTTGGAATTTTGTTGCTTTTTGGATTGCAGACTCGTTCAACATCAACACGTGGATGATTTCTTCTTCCATGATCATCGCCGGTCTGTCCTGGTGGCAGGCGTGGATATGCGTCTGGCTAGGTTACTCTATTTCCGCCTGCTTCATCGTTACGACCGGGCGAATTGGAGCCACATACCACATTGGTTTCCCAATCATTGGCCGTGCATCCTTTGGCATCTGGGGCGCTTTGTGGCCGGTCTTTAATCGTGCTGCCATGGGTAAGTGAACTCAATGACCAGCGTCGAAACCCCCCGGCTTCCTTATTCGCTGGGACACTCGTCTCTCATATCATCTGCTAACATTATCGTCTCTTCTTTCTCTTCATTCAGCATGTATTTGGTACGGAGTTCAATCTTACATCGGCGGCACTTGCGTCTATCTCATGATTCGCTCTATTTGGAAGTCCTGGGACAGCACCAAAATGCCGGGAAACTTTGGCACCAGCGCCACCAATACGCCGGAATACGTTTCTTTCGTCATATTTTGGCTGTGCTCTTTGCCAGCTTTATGGTTCCCCGTGCACAAGGTTCGCCATTTATTCACCGTCAAGGCCTACTTTGTGCCCGTCGCCGGTGTCGCATTCCTCATTTGGGCTTGTGTCCGAGCTGGCGGCGTTGGCCCCATTATCAAACAGCCTAGTACCCTTCACGGGAGCAAGCTCGGATGGCAATTTGTGAATGGCGTCATGTCTTCCATTGCCAACTTTGCAACTCTGGTTGTTAACGACAGTGACTTCACTCGTTTTGCGCGTAAACCCAGGGATGCCCTCTGGTCACAACTCATTACTATTCCACTGGGCTTTGCCATTACCTCTTTCATCGGCATCATCGTCTCTTCCTCCTCCACTATCATCTATAATGAACCAATCTGGAGCCCCTTGGATCTTCTTGGTCGATTTATTGACGATGGCAGCTCTGGCCAGAGATTTGGCGTCTTTATTATTGCCTTCGCCTTTGCTTTGGCTCAGCTGGGTACTAATATTGCCGCCAACTCCGTCTCCGCAGGAACTGATATGACGGCGCTTCTCCCGCGCTACATCAACATTCGCCGGGGATCATACATTTGTGCCATCGTCGGTTTGGCAATGTGCCCATACAATCTGCTCAGCAGCTCCAACCAGTTCACGACCTACCTGTCTGCGTACAGCGTTTTCCTCAGCTCCATCGCCGGTGTCATAGTCTCTGATTATTACCTTGTGCGAAGAGGATACTTGGATACCAAGGAACTGTACGATGGTCGCAAGACGGGACCTTACTTTTACACCTGGGGAATCCACTGGCGTGGCTATGCTGCATACATCTCCGGTATCGTGATCAACGTGGTTGGTTTCGCCGGCGCGGTGGGCACCAAAGTACCCATTGGCGCTACATACATTTACAACCTCAATTTCTTCTGCGGATTTATCGTTTCGCTCGGAATCTATTGGCTGCTCTGCAAGATATCTCCTGTCCCTGCGACTAGCGACCGATGGATGGAGGTTGGTGATGACGATGATGATACTCAACCTACGTACGATGCAGGTAGCCAGGACAGCTATGATGAAGAGAGAGATACCGCGGTAAAGGGTGGTGATAAAAAAGATACCGTACGCGCGATGAATTTTTAGATAGATATCAGGAGTTGGCAAGTTGTGTTCTGATTTAACGATTTTCGGATTTACGTGTTTACGACGATACAACCCCCCTTTTAGAATAATGAAACACAATTTTCTACCTGCTAGTCGGGTGTAGATCTTTCTGTATTTATGTTTCATCTTTTCGAAGTAACATATTTTTAGTCAGTCGCATGGCGCAGCTGACAAACGGTCAAACTTTTCTTTGCGTGTCGTAATAGCCATTAGTTCTAATTCTTGTAGAGCATTGCCCGTGTCTATACCCATTGAACTGATAATGCTTTTCTCGACATATAGCTAAGTCCACGGTTATTGATTATAGTAGCCCTCGTGGTACACTTATCCATGTAATCGAAAGACGGGAACCAAAGTCAGCCAGTATGAGAAAATGTACATGTCTGACCTTTAGGAAGCACTCTACCAGCTAAACGACGTCATTATTGTCACAGTACACAGCGTTGGCTCCGTTAATGACCTCGATTTCTTCAAAAGCTAGATAGGCTGATGGACAGCTATTATATACCGCATATTCTTACACCATATTGGATTAAAAAAAAAAAACTCTTAAAAAAAGGGACCCTCCCTAATGTCAATTCCCTCATGTCAATCCCTGGCAGCGATACATCATATTCCCCTACTAATTTGAGACTTTCTATCTCTGGGACAATGGTACAAATGTTGACTAAAATGCAAATGGAAGAAGCCTGCTATTATCGCATCTTCTAAAATGCCTCCACCACAAGAATGCCGAGGCATTAGTGGCGCGACGTTGAGTCGTAGTTCCTGTGAGGGTTACCGATGCCGCCTGGCCTGAGCAGTGGCTGGTTCTCTCTGGCAATCGCTCGTTCCTCACGTTCTTCAATATCGTCCAGATCTTCTTCGGTTTCAGCGTACCGCTCTGGATGGCCTGTGAAGGGGCCCGGTAGGCCGCGCTCCCAACCTTCAGAGTAGGTCCGAGGAGCATATGGACGCTGTGGCGTGGCATGATGTTCGATGGGAGACTGAGGCGCACTGCTGGTGTAGCTGTGCGCGTATTCCTCATGACGTCTCGCAACCTCGAAGTAGATGCCCATGGCCAGCACAGAGCCCTGCATGGCCGCTGTCAGTAGGTAAATGGCCCATGTGCTCCAGCCTTCCATTCCAAGTCTCGCAAAAAGACTGGCAGCAAACAGAAGGCCACCCGGCGTCTGAATGCACATCATGGGGATGCTCAAGCTACCGACGTGCTTAAGGTGGTAGGTCATCCAAATCTGAGGAATGTATTGGATAGCCGCCAGAACGGCAGCCATGACACCGAGGAAGTTGGCCCAGAAGTTGAGCCGGTTGGGCATAGCAATGGCAAAAACGCCTGTCAGGGCAATCACAACCAATCCGTGAAGGATGCATAGGCCACCCACGGCGGCAGCCGTCTGCCATCTGGGACTCTCCCCGGCAAGCTCCTCTTGAGGCACATTAGCTTCGCGATATCGGAAGAAAATCAGGAATAGTATAAGGCTGCAATAGGAAAAAAGAGTTAGAGCGGTTCGTCAGAAGAATGGACATGGGACAAAGGATGTCGACGTACATGGCAGTGAAGCACAGCCATTGTGTTCCGAGCTGGGCAACACCAAGCAGCCCCGCCGCACATTCGAATGTTTCCAGCTCTTTGCAACAGCCAATGGCATTGCGGGAGGGGGCCACGGTAAGGATATTGGCGAAGCCGGCCGTGGCAGAGGTAGTGCCCAGGAGGACGAAGTAGGGGGATATGCCTTCGGAGGTGCCGCGGGAGATGATGCGATAGTGTTGGGGTAGGTACGAGATCAGAAGACCGACGAGAATGATGCTGCCATGGAGTGTTAGAGCAGAGATTAGATAGAGGGCATGATGGGCGCGGCTCACACAGAAACAGTCAGCTCAATGTAGGAGGGCGTCTTGAGGCTCTCGCAGGTGGAGGCCATTGTCAAGGGAGAGGCCTCCATGATGTTTGGCGTTGATGGAGAAAGACTCGAGATTGTGCTTCGCTTCGATCGGAGTCGGTCGGTGAGTCAACAAAGGCGGTCGTGGTGGAGTCGCGCAGAGTTGGAAGAAGGGCGTTGGCAAGGGAGAGGCAAAGCTCGATCTCCCGCGATGTTGAGATTGATGAGTAGTCAGGCAGTCTTTTGGTCAGGCAGAAGGCCGTAGATATATGACTGGAAGACGGAGCTATGCGGGATTCATGGTCGTCGGGTAAGGGTGCTGAAGAGGCGGGAGGCGACGGATTGATATTCTGAGAGATAGATAGCCGCAGGCTTCAGTCGGGGGTCAAGATTCGTTCGGAGGCTCTCAGGGTCAGACGAAAGTGAGCGAGGTAGAGGTAAGACAGACAGACAGACAGACAGACAGGCAAGCGAGCCAAAAGGTAAGGCGGTTTAGGTTGTCACCGAGAGGATGGGAGAGAGCATGGATGAGCTGGTAGCTGGTACTAAGCTGAAGCTAGTAGCGAGTACGGGGCACGGGGCAGTACTTGGGCATTGTGCATGCGCGGCACTAGCAGCACTAACGCTGTAGCGCTTGTACAGTGCCTAAGGCCGCTATAGCTGTGATAGTGTGTGATAGTGACTGGAACCGGAGATCGCTCTATGGTGCCTGTGTATTATTTCGAGGAGGTCTTGACAACCTGAAGCCTGGACACGGGGCGTCAAGTACCTAGTAGGTACTCGTAGGGGGCTATCAGTACTAGGTACCTCTCAGTCAGACACGCAGGCACTTCGACGCTCACTCCGTACATGTACTCCGTACAAGCTGCGAAGTGATACCCGACATGACATGTACGGAGTACCACAGACAGAGTCCATGCGTGCGGGCGGTTCTTCAGGCCTGTCTTCAGCCCGCACTGACACGCGCTGCAACTCTGTCACAGGCATCTGGTCTGTCGCCCCTAATAGCAGGCCATCTGGAGACTCATGTACGTGAATTGGGTGCAGCGAGGTGCTGGCGCTGGCATCACTATCACGCCAGCTTAGCTCTCTCGGCAGGGCAAGCTGCAGTGCGACCCTACGCATTGATTTGCACTGCGCTGGAGCCAGTGGGCAGCTGTCCCGCCCTCTGAAAGCCCCGAAGCTAATGTACCCCGTATCCGGAGCCCAGGAGCCTTTGCACTATTAAAGAGGAAGCCCAGAATGTAGGTTGTCTGCAGGACACTAATCAGTTCGAATTCTCAAGGTGATCTGCTTCTACGTAGTATTACTGACATTGACTAATGGAGCACATACTCTGTATTAGCACTCAGATTAAATGCAGGATATAGGAGCTTACAGCGCTCTGGAAAGACGAAGGGCTAGCAGTAGGCCGCTAGTATGGAGTACATTGGCCTCCAGTTAGCGCTACGGCTGAAATGACGTCGTCTGGCGGCGGGCAATTTAGATCTAGGCACGGCCCATTTGTACAGAGTACGCGCTAGATACCTTATTTTTTTTTTTCAATGATCCTCCTTTAGCGTCCATCTTTTTGCCCTTTCAATGCCAATGTTCAGGTCATCTTATCTTACTGCACCCCCTTGCATTATTCAGCGCCGCTGCCAGGATCTCAGCCGGAACACACCATATTATCGCAGTCGATTAGAGGAGAAGGCGTCTTTTCCACCAGCACCGAGTCAATCGATCATGCAGCGGTGAATGTGGAGCGGGACGAGCCTTGCCTACCGGGGCAACAATGCCAGCACCGGCACCAGTAACAGCACCAGCGCAATCATGACGACGGATCTGGCCCCAAGTGAAGCGCCATGTCTCTCAGACCAGCATGATGGACAGCAGGGGACGCCCGCAATCCGCCTGCTTGCTGAGCGACTCGCCAATGCCGTCGTGAGCACGGCGGTTCTGGACGAGAGTCGTTCATCCAGTGAAGCGGAAGACGGAAGCTCCAGTCAACGCGGGAGCTCTCCTGATAAGGTCTCTCTCGATCCAAGGACCCGACGCTTTTACACATCCGCCCAATGGACAGCCGATGGCACCTCTATCCTTGCGCTATCTTCTGACCAAACCGTCTCTTCCTTCATTCTTCCCGCAGATCTCCTGCAGGCTGCAGGAGAACCGCGCCATTTGGCCCGTCAAGCCAGCATCAAGCTCCCGGAACCCACCCAAACCCTCGCCAGTGCTCCTTACTTCTCCCTAGCCAATCCAGCATCTCAGACTTTCTTGGTCGGCTGCCGAGACCACCCCCTACACCTCTACCACGCGTTTCCTCAGCCGGATGATGCTGGCAGTAGTGCCACCTCGGAGGATGTCGCAAGTCGCCCCCTCTACACCTATAAGCTGATTCGCATGGAGTCGGAGCAGTACATCACCCCTGCTTCTCTGCTCTGGGAACACCCCGGGACACACTTCATCTGTGGCTCAGCAAACCGCATCGATCTCTTCGATGCATCTGGCCATTGCTCTGATGGCCCAACCCTGACCATTCCGACGATACCATCCCGGCGACACATCTCCAAGGGTAGCGGCGTTGGCATGAAGGGCACCGTGGCCGCCCTGGCAGCATCACCTCCCACGGATGCCAGCGGACACGGATCCATCCTTGCGGCTGGCACTTGGACCCGCTGGATGGGGACGTATGATATCCACCGCACTGATAGGGTTGTTGCGAACTGGTCGATCGCTGATGCGGATGAAAAGTCGTTTCACATCAGCCTGGGAGGGCAGGGAATCGTGCAGACGGCGTGGAGCCCCTGTGGGCGGTATCTTGTAGTAAACGAGCGTCAGGCGGACGGGCTGTTGGTGTACGATATTCGAGGCACTGGGCAGCTCTTGGCTGTGCTCAAGGGCCGCAAAGCCACCACCCAACAGCGACTACATTTTGATGTTTTCCCTGGAGAGAATGGGTTCGAGGTCTGGGCCGGAACACAGGACGGTTCAGTGGCCGTATGGGAAGAGGTTGGCATGCAGAACGATGCTGTCGACCCTACCTGGACATGGAAAGCGCACGACTCCCCTGTAGGAAGTACGATTGTACACTCCAGCGGCTCTGTTGCAGCAACTTGCTCAGGGGGCTGGGGGTATCCGCGAGAGAGTGGTCCTGAGGCTGAGCAAAAGAGAATGCGTACAACTAATGATGATGACTTTCATCATAGCCGAATCTTTGACGAATCGTCACTGAGAGTTTGGTCCGTTGGCGGATCGGACCTAAGGGCTTAAACAGGTAACACTTCGCATACCTGTTGCTTTGAATACATTTATACCAGAGTAATTGGAGGGCTTATAAGGGGGACAGTGACAACATATTCATGATATATTATGCTAATTTTCATGTATTTGTGCAGCAGTATTTTCCAACGCCTCTCTGCTGAGTACCTACGTATGTATCGTGCTAATTCTTTTCCCCTCCAGTCGTTTGTAATGAACAAGACAATGTACGTACGCGCAGAAAAAAGCAAAAGCCAGCACTTTCCAATATACTCCAATGCCAACCAGAATTATTGTGCAAAAGATAATAGGGGGAGATGAATAAGCGTGTGACCAGCGGTGGAGGGGGGCGAGCTTTATTTTCAAAGAAAATGTTGTTTTCCTGTAGACACAACAGGGAATGACATTTGGATAAGGGGTTTTTTAGAGGGTTGCTGGAAGAGGAGGTGTCGGATTCAAATATTAAAAAGCAGTATACAAAAGGGCCGCTGCCGTCGTAATTTCGGCATTATACAAAGGGAACCTTGGGGGGGTATCAAATAAGAGTCGCGCTTCTAAACCCACGGCCGGCCTCGAGACCGACTCTCCGATCTGGTCTGCGACCAGAAAGAGGTGCCATCGCCATCGCCTCTTCGTCGTGGATTGTATGGGCCAGGGTCTAATTCCGGTTCGGGCGGCGCAGTGTTCTCTGGCTTCGGAGCACCCTGAGTGAGAGGGATCTCGTCCGACGGCCTGCCGTAGCCAGTGTCGAAAGGCACGGCCAGGCCGACGTCGCCGAGCTGCGGGGCGGGCTCGCTTGGTCTTCGGTCCATCTGGGTGAGTTCAGATTCGTAACCTTGAACGCCCCTTTCTTCCGTCAGGAGAGCGGCACTGGGAGGGTACGGGCGCGGATCGAAACCGCCGCTGTATTTTTCAGCAGATGGCCTGTTTGTTTATTCAATGTCAGCGAATTTGATGCTCTTCTCATTACGAATAGCATGAGATTTTCCTTACGTGATGTATTGGGAAGGTTTGGCTGCATTCTTTTTGCGGAGGAAAAAGAAAATCAAGCCCACCAGGAGAGCAAGGCCCGCGAGACCACCAACCACACCTCCTGCGATTGGCCCTGCCTTTGAACTGCCACTGGAAGTCGGCGCTGAGGGATCGGGAGTCGTGGTTGAGGTCGAGGTTGAGGTTGAATCGTTTGCTGTGCCTGTGCCCGTGTTCGTGCTCGTCTCAGAGCTGCTAGATCCGCTAGTAGTTTTGGTTCCATGGCTAGTTGTGGTCTTGGTCGAGGTTCGAGATCCAATGGTCGTCGGCTTGGAGAGTTGTGTCGGTTTTTGAGTCAGTTTGACAGAGACGGTACTAAAGTCCACGGGTATCCGACTAAGGGCTGTGGTAGCCACTGTCGTCGCCAAATGCGAGGCCGAGCCGCATCCAAACTGAGAGAATCCTCCTTCGAAGTGATTCATATAGCACACCTGAGCGCCGGTGCAGGTGAAGACATAAGGGTCGAGTTCCGTCTGCGGCGGGCTGTTTACATCGACACAGCCTGTGAAGATACCCTCCGTGCAGGGTCCGCTGTCTGGACAGCAACCAATCGCTTTGTTCTCAACGTCGGCGGCGCAGTGCGAACCTGCCAGGCACGTGGCTGGGAAGTTGGGATTCCCCCCTATGTAGCCGCAGACGGTGTTGAAGTCCCGCCGCAGCATCTCACCCGGCGACATGAACGCTGGCGATAGCTGTGGCGCGGGAGTTGCGACAATGGGCCATGCCGCCACGTTTAGCTCGCGGACCGCGATGGTCTTCGTTTCTCGGGGGAGCGCATGGCTGGAGGCGATCTGGAGGAGAGTCGACGAAACTAGGAGGGCTGTGATGGTGGGCGATCGCGGCAGAGGAGCCACGATCATTTTCGCGGGCTTGTGGTGGCGTGGTGCGAGTTGGCGCAAAAGGGAAGAAAAAAGAAAAAAAAAAAGAAAAAAAGAGAAGTTCTAAATGATTGGGGAAACGACTGCGGAGAAGATGAAAAAAGAGAAAAGCCGTTTGGAAATACAGGCGTTTGGTAAATATTGCGAGGTCGGGTAGTACTGCTTGCTTTTGCTACTACTCCGTAATACTCTGTTAGTCTTCGGTAGTGTGCCTTGTTCGTATTGACCCCTGCAAGGTCCAGTTGGCATACATTAGTCGAGCAATGCGACCAATAGAGGGTAGTTGATGGTATAAATAGTAATAATGCGCCGCTTGTAAGATAAACAGAGGATTGTGTCATGGTGGCCGAAGACATGAATAGTGAATAATGCATGGTTTTGAATAAGGTGTGAAGCAGAGGGCACATGTATTGTGAGCGGTTGTTGATGTTTAGTTGGTAATCTGGGATGTTTCAGCGGCGAACGGCTCCGTACCTCTAGATTTTCTCCTTGCATACGAAGCACAGATGTACTGCAGCACTTGCTTCAAGGTACGAAGTACATACATGTGCTTATGTTCAAGGTTGTTATTAGGTCTGGTGCTGATTACTAGCAAGAATATGGAGCCCTGCGAGCTTATTGTGTGTGCTCAGTTGGTTGTTTGTTTGATTTCAAACCCCCTGGTTTTTTTTTTTCTTTTCGCAGTTGCCGATTGGGTGGCCCTGGTTCGAACGGCCCGTAGCCTATCAGCTAAACCAAGCTCAGTAGCTGGGGGCAACCATAAGAGAGAGAGATGCATTGATCTGGGCTTTTGCGATATTAGCTGCTAATATCTTGGAGTGGATATACGCGGGTACCTCCTACTAACGGACGTTACAACAGTACTACTACGGAGCACTACGGAGCACATAGGTAGTCCTAGAATTAATTGGAGATAGCGCCGATATGACTCTGTGCTAGGAGGAGCAGCTATGAAGATTAGCATGAAACGGTGAATATAGCTAGCTTGCTGGCTGGCGCTTTAAAATTTGGGCGTTCTGACAGCGTCGTATGCATGCAGCAAATAGGTGAAAAGGCCGCTGGGGAAGTGAAGAGTGATGGAGATTGGATAGAAAAGGGCAGATTTTTAGAGACAACCTCAGTTCCAACTTCTTGATTCTGTTGATTGACTGGTCTCGGAGTAATCTACAGATGCAGCATCTGAAGCTAGGGTCTAGGGCGATTATGAGGCGGTAGAGGCGATAACGAGATAAATTCTGTCCGTGTCTTAAAACACCATCTGTCGAGACCATCCAGCGCCACACTGAATGTCATAGTTTGACACCAACGATGGCGCAGTACTGGTGGCTTTCATTGTGATTTTTTATATCAATTCTCCAGTTGAAATTTGTGGAGCGCATTTCCAATTGGGGCTGCTCCAACAATTGGGTTCAAAAAAGAGACGCTACAGGGATCGCTCAAACAATAGCATGGCGGCGACCGCTCTTCTCATTGGCATGCGAGGTGGGCGATGAGACTTTTAGGGGGGGATCAGAGCCCCGGAATAGCGGCTACCTGCCTGTGCCCTAGGCTCTGTTAGCACCTCAGGGTCCAGAATAGCGTGCGTGTTTACCAGTGGCAGCGCGTGAAGCGAGCAGCATCTCAGCCTACCGCGCACCAGATGCAGCAGCAATCGACAGTCACCTGCGCCACGCACAGGCCACGCTAGAGCCGGAAGCTCCATCATCATCATATCAAACTTCGTCCAATCCCCCTCTTGGGCTTCTTTTGTCCAGCCCTTCTGGCTCTTTTCTCGCCTCTTTTCTTCTACTCTACCTACTACACCTTTGGATTGATTGTCCCAAGGCTGAGATCTTTGCCAGGCATCGGCTCGTCCGAGAGCAGAGAAGAGCAGCAAACTACGGAGTAACAATACTCAAGATGCCCATCCGCGTCAAGCTCAAGCCCCAGCCGGCTCGTGAGGGGAGTCCCTTCTCCGCTCGATATGATTACGTCGAGCTCCCTTACATTGCGCCAGACGATTCGTTCCGCCTGGTAGTCAAGAAGCTGTCTCACTACTTCACCGACGCCATTGAGCTGCCCAGCACCTTTGACCAGCTGCGTACGACTTCTGCGGGCGACTGTCTCCGCCTCTTGGTCAACCACCTGGGCGATACTTGTGGCA
The DNA here is from genome assembly GCA_030278935.1 of Trichoderma polysporum. Classification (NCBI taxonomy): domain Eukaryota; kingdom Fungi; phylum Ascomycota; class Sordariomycetes; order Hypocreales; family Hypocreaceae; genus Trichoderma; species Trichoderma polysporum. The sequence goes on along the minus strand of JARFTM010000157.1, from coordinate 27,959 downwards.
ACCCTGCCATTGTCAATGCTCTCTTGTAGGTTTCAGCTGCGTGCATCTCTGATCTCCATGTCCGCCTGCTTTTGACTCATCACCCACGTCTAGGGCACTTAAATGGCACTATGCCTTGGATCGTGACAACCAGGGTCTCGGAGAAGCTCGGTCCAATGCGTGTGAGATTGTAGCCTGGAGATTCCTGACCCGCCATTCAGAGCGCGAGGCTGTGACTTTTTGCCTCTATGAGATCCCTGACCATAAAAAGGCCAAGGCTCAGCAGCAGCAGCTTGACAACGGCCGTGGGGCTGACCCTGAAGTTGGCGAGCGATCCCCCTTGATTCCTCGTGTGCTGGCAACCTTTGACGGCTCATCTCCCCACGCACCTGCGGGTAGCTCGTCCAAGAAAATCCAGCTTCTCTCATCTCTTTCACGCCTGACTAATCTTAGTATGGATGATGATGGCGACGACGATGGTGAAGACGATGATCCAACTGCTGCTTTTGAAGGTTTGAATGCTCTTGAGATTGCCGCCATCGCCAACGCCAAGCGTTTCCTTAGCCAGCATGTCGTGCAAAAGATTATCTGTGGTATATGGAATGGTGATATTGTTTTCTGGGACACCATGTCTGTCAATTCGACCAAGCACCCCCATTTCTACAACCCGTTCACGTCGGATCCCTATTCCCGACTTCGTGTGCCCAAATATCTAAAATGCTGGGAAGTCTTGTTCTTTGGCGTATTCCTGTGCTTGTACTACTCTGTTCTCATTGTGCGGGACGAAAGCCGGCTTACCGGTCCTGAAATTGCCCTGTTTTTCTGGATTGCCGCCTTCTTTTACGACGAGTTGAGTGAGTGGGCTGATGCCGGTGCCATCTTTTACGCCACTGATATTTGGAATTTGTTTGACATGATTATGATCCTCATCGGCATTACCTTTGCCATATTAAGTGAGTGCTTTCTCTTGCACTAAACGGTGGGAAAAAGCCAACAGCGAATGCTAACATATAAAAGGAATAATCGGCATCACGCGGCAAGACTTACGTTTCAACGACTTGGCATTTGATGTTCTGGCTCTGGAGGCTCTCTTCATGATTCCCCGTATCTGCTCCATCCTCAGTCTAAGCCCCTACTGGGGAACCCTGATCCCCTGCCTCAAGGAAATGGGCAAGGACTTTCTCAAGTTCATGGTACTGGTCATTGTGGTCTACCTTGGCTTCCTAACCACCTTTTCGCTCGTTGGCCGAGACAGTTTTAGCCTCGGCAAGATGACAGGGATCCTGACCAAGATCTTTTATGGCTCAAGCTACGTGGGCTTTGAGATTATGGACCAGATTGATCCTATTTTCGGCCCTCCTCTGATGATTATTTTCATTACTCTTTCCTCTTTCCTCCTCATGGGATCTCTCACCGGTATGCTCTCCAACAGCTTCTCTCGCGTCATTACCCACGCCAAGGAAGAATATCTCTACGTTTATAGCGTCTACGTGTTAGAGGCCTCCACCAGCAACCGATTGACACATTTTTACCCCCCATTCAACCTACTTTCTTTAGTTCTTTTCCGCCCGTGGCGATATATCTTCCCAAGGGACCACAAGTACCGCGCAGGTAGAATCTGGCTTCTCAAGGTGACCCACGCGCCCATCATTGCAGTTATCAAATTTTATGAGTACCTCAAGTCTAAGGGAGACGATGACGACGAGTTTCGTGGCTTCAAGGGCCCCAAAGAGCCCAAGGGCCGCCGGCGGAGGTCGGATCGACCACCATCTGTTGCAGGCCGTCCCTCTGTTGCGTCTCCTCGCCGATCTGGGATGGCGAGATTGCAGCCGGCTAGCCGAATGCGAGGAGAGGATGACGTAGATGCGCCGTCGTCTGTTGAAGTCCAGATTTACGAACTCCAGCAGAAGATTGATCAGCTGACGACGATTATCCTTTCGATGAAGGAAAACCAAGTCACTAATGACAAGAGTGAAGCTGTCGATTCTGCCAATAGTGTTAGTTTTTTCTAAATGTTGATTATCGAATAGGGGATGTAAGGCATGAATGATTGGGATTGTAAATTGACGATGTTATCCGGAGTACGTTGTTAGGAGTTGAGCGTATATTGCATATTACTACCATTTTACTCGAATTATCACTTGATGCCTTTTCTGCAGCCGTAATTATAATTATGGATTATTAGGACGAATTATGTGGACATTTCCAACTGGCGATATGTGTTTTTTATTCCTAGTTATATACTTTACTATCAAACCACCCCTTGCTTCGTAGCCTTATAGGTTACATCTGAGTATAGCCTTGAAGACCCCTCCAAAGATTGCATCTCGCTATCTGGTCAGAAGGCACAGGCTCCATGGCAGTATTGTTGGTTTGTAGTCGGATTCGCTCTCCCGTACCCAGGCCCCAGGGATCCCAATTCGGCGCCGAATGATACTTAGCCGTATTGGGATTCAACGTTGTCACGAAACTAATGAAGTAATGCATAGTTACAGGAATGATGGCCGCGTTTGTGGTAAAGTATGAACTTGCCGGTGTATCGGAATACCCAGGCCCGAATATGGCACTCGTTTCAAACGTGTGAGGGACGCCGAGGCCGTTGGCCACGTTATCCGGATCCAAGACGTTATAGTGATAGTTCCAGACGCGACGCGGATTGAAGTATCGTGCTACGGAGGCGGCTACTGTGTTTCCAGGGCAGGTGAATGTAGATTCGCCGTAGGCTGCCTGTGCGGATGGGAAGTAGGCTGCGTGTTTGGGGAAGGGCGCCGCGAGGGGGTAGGCTTGGCTCATGGCTTTCAGCTGGGGTTCTTGGAGGTTGGGGTAGTTGTTCTTCATGAAGACTTCGACTTGGTCTGGTGTTGTGGCGTTGTAGGCGAAGTATGTTCCTTCGTTGGTGTCGTCCCCAACAAGGACGGGGACACGTATGAATTCTCCACGCTCAAAGTGGGTGTACAAATGATCTGTAATTAGATCTCCATCAATAGTTGGCAACCAAAACCAAAGCGGTAAGGGGTTATTGCTTGCTGCTCCGATGAATGGCTCATTAGGAGTTGAGTTTATGAAGGTTTGAGAGTCTAAGCCGCGGAGACAGTCGAGGGATGAACAGTTTGTGTTGGCAAGGACCTGTTGATACTGAAACTCCATGTCGGCGACGGTCCTTAGTGTTGGCCAGAAGGGACTCTCTGGGATTGCCCCTACGAAGAGGTGGTTGTCTTTTTTGGCTCCGTAGGCTGTGAGGTGGTGCGTGACGGAACCTCCGCCGGCGGATGCGCCTTGGATGACAACGTGTTTGGGATTACCACCGAACTATTTTGTCGACACGATATACGTTAGCGATGGGGTAGAATTATGTATAATGCGGTTTTCATGCCTTTTTGATATTGTCTTGTACCCAATGTAAGAGCTTTCGCTGATCGAGGAGTCCCGCGTTAAGATCTCCATCTTCTCGCACCTCCTTGCTGGCGAGAAATCCAAAGGCGCCAACGCGGTAATTGAAATTGACAAAGACGAGGCCGTCATTTGACTGCTTGATGACTTCAGTACCGTTGTAGTTGGAGTTGGAGTTTTGTGAATAGCCGCCGCCTTGGATGTAGACCCAGACGGGGAGGTTGGAGTTGGCGTGTGCTCCGGATGGTGTAAAAACGTTGACGAATAAACAATCTTCTGAATGACCGGCGTCTTCTGTCTGGCCTACAGCCACGCATATGGGTCCAAACTAAAATTATTCGTTAAAAAAAACATCTTGGGCTTGGAAAAGGTTTGACATACTTTGGAGGCGTCTTGGACGGCCTTCTCTGGAGTTGGATCTTGCGGTGCCCGGAATCTGAGATTGCCAAGAGGCGCTTGGGCAAATCTCATGCCCAGGAACTGATCTACTCCGGCATCTAGCCTCACGCCACGATATTTGGCATATCCTAGGTCGACGATTGGGGAGGATTCGCTGATGTCATCGATTCGGCGGTGAATTACACTCGCCTGGGCTATTTGAAGCACGGAAGCGAGTACGAGAAACCGTTTAGAAGAAACCATGATTGCTACGATATATATGAAACCCAAAAGCTTTCAGCATAGAGAAGATCTTCAACTACGTATGATCGAAATCGATTGTTCTTTATACCCATCTCTCGGACTATGCGGAACATCGACTGACACCACTTGACTCTACCCCTCACTTCACAAATGACCTCCAACTGGGTCCATCGCCCTGCGTATTCGCTGATGCAACATCGCATCTGAGTGTTACTGAGCTAAGCTTGGAGTCGTCCGGCTGTTTAACTGGCTCCCCCACATTGCAGATCGTCCCGGGTGTAGGGACGGTGTGCGCGGAGCCGATTCCCGATAGGGTCGGCTGAATGGCATCTGCAGGTCCATTTTCCAATACCCGACGGGATGATGGTTGGAAGATGAATGGGTTTTTCTGGGATTTCCGATGTAAGACATAGGCTATGTCGTAGCTGATTAGTTATTCGTCGGAACGGAAGTTAGAGGAGATGAATGATGGTTAACAGCGATAACTGCATGAGGCTAGGGTCTGGAAGATGGTGGGTTTGACAACTTGTGGTTACCCTGGCCAACATCTATTGCTTAATATTACACTCTATACGTTGTAATCTCATGCAGTACTACTTGCTCTATGCTGTGTTTAATTGTCTCAAGGTCATAGATGGAAAAAAAAGAAGCCATAAACAACACTGAACCCGGTACGACGGTAATGTGGACGTGTGGAATGACGGCTACCACCTAAACCTTGGCGCAGCAGCCATGAAGTGAGACATTACAGCGTACGTTACTCCATCCGGATGGGAGGATCTCCGGTGTGAGACATAGTGGAAATTGGTACTGGTATGCGGGAAGTATTTGCATGGCAAATGGTTTTGGTGTCGCAATTGTTATTTACACCCGAGGTTATGGTTTTATTATGCAGAATATCTTTCGAGACTGGGCGCATGGAAATCTGAATCATAATTTACGAATAGAGCCGTGGCACAACAAGGACCGTTATTGTTATTTTCTTATTTTCTAGTAGCATTGGAGCCGATGTGATATATGGCCGCATCGTGTTTATACAGTAGATAGGTATTTGTGCTCGTACGACTTTGAAGGTATGACGATGTCACATACCGCCCCGTGTTCTTCCGCCATAGCCACAAAGATGCGCCGAAATTTGAATTTTGTACATGTCTTATATTGGTCTGCATCACATACCCCTATTATTTATGAAGATGCTATATATAAAAGAAGCTCGCTACGCAAAATTGTCACGGTACGGTAATGAGAGAGAGGTCATCGCTTTTTTGGCCATGTGTTGAGTATACGCGCAACACCCTCCACGGTCTGTTCTCCTACTAATTTTACCGCAAACGAAAGTTATTTATATTGTCACTTTATTTATTCATCAATATCTACCATGATTTCTTTTTATTACTGGCTGGTGGCATCCTTGGCCGCCTCCGCCTCCGGTTTTTCTTATCACCACAAACTTCGCCTGCAAGCAAGTGTGCCTCCAAGTCAAGATCCATTCTATACGGTTCCAGACAATATAGACACATTCCCACCAGGAGAAATAATCAACTACAGAGAGTCACCTGCACAAATTGTCGCCTACGGATGGGCTCTGGCTCATGTGCAGAAAGCTTACCAGATTTTCTACCGAACAACTGATAGCCGGCAGCGCCCTACTGCGACTGTCTTGACAGTTCTGATTCCTCCTAACCCTAGCTATGACAAAATTCTGTCTTTACAAATGGCCGAAGACTCCGCGACTATTGATTGCAGCCCATCTTATACAATGCTACGTCCATCACAGAGCGATGCATTCTTCAGCTCAAATATTACTCAGCTTCAATTGCTATTCGCAGAAGCAGCACTTGCGCAGAAATGGATTGTCATCATACCGGATTATGAAGGACCAGAAGCAGCGTACACAGCAAGCAAACTAACGGCCCATGCGATTCTCGACGGCATTCGAGCTGCGATGCAATCCGGTAATATCACCGGGATTGAGTCGAAGCCCAGAGTTGGCCTATGGGGTTACTCTGGGGGCGCATCTGCCACCCAGATAGCGGTTACAATGCAAGAACTTTACGCTCCCGAGCTTGAAATTGCTGGTGCTGCGATGGGAGGGCTTTCAGGCTTGGGAGATGCGAGCGGCATCTTCAGTCTCAACAAGGGGCCGAGTTCGGCCCTCATACCATCAGCAATGATCGGCTTGGCCAGCCAGTATCCGGAGCTCCAAGAATTAATTGATAAGTCACTGAAGCCCGAATATCGAAATTACTTCTACTCCCCATTAAAAATGTGTTTGCAAGAATGTACAGCAGTCCTTGGATATCGAGATATTTTGGGCATGTTTAACTCTGAGTCGGTAACGGGATTGGTTGCGGCGCTGGTTAAGACCTTCAATGAAGAGACGGAACACCCTCCAACGACGATAAGAGCTCCTCTGTATATATACCAAAGTCTCATTGATCATCTATCCAACATCGAACATATAGATGCACTGGTGGAGGACTACTGTGCCCAGGGTATCTCGGTACGCTATGAGCGAGCCAACTCGACAAACCTGAGTCACGTCAAATATGGAATAGTGGCAATAGCCAAAGCAGTAATGTGGATGCAAGATCGGCTTGATGGGATAGAGGCGTGTTGTGGTTGCGTGAACAATACAGATACCTCATCCACGCTTGATCCAACAGTTGCTGCCCTCTACCCTATGAGCATTAGCAATATCCTAATTTCGATGATTAATGCTCCAAATTTTTAATTGACTATTCAACTTCGGAAGTACTGATTCTTAAATAAATACTATTGAGGGTGGAAGTGATTGACGGAAGCATCTTTCATGGCATTTATACCCTTACCAATGAGTGACAAGATATAAAAACCATACTCTTGGTCGCTTGGCTATAGTCGCTTTGGAGCGGTCTTAATTCAGCCACCATAAAATAGATTATGAAGTAGATTTAAGCTGACCAAAGCTAGATGCAGTATAGACATGAAGAGATTCGATGGGTTTGTACTTTATTTCTATGAGCTATACTCCCGCGTTCATATTTACTCCGCCGTGAACAGATTCACGAGCGGAGTTCCGCGTTGGTCGCATTTTGGTCTCTAAGTGTAGATGTGCGATGGCATTTTGTAAGCACCTTTCGCTCAGAAGTAAGACGAAGCGGAACTCCGTTATTACTGATCTACGGATATTTGTACATGCCGCCATGATGGAGCCATGATGGAGTCCGGAGGTAGATAGGAAACCTGTATTGGAAGGAAATTTTGTATTTATACTTGGTAGTAGTATGTTAAACCGATGTTCAATTTAATCAACAGCAGTTATAATTTCACCGTTGGCTGATCGATTGAGCTTCTCAATTACTTCTTTCTAGCACATAACATTTCTACAATGGCACAAAAAACCACCGGATTTGGATCCTTTGTGGACCAGATACTCTACAACATCTTTTTCCAGCCCGACGATGAGCTATCTGCCAAAAACGTGAAGGAATATTTCTCTGCTGATTTTCAGGCCCAGTAAATCATTCCTCATGGCCAAAGGTTTTATATACACTTGTGTCTAACAACAGCAGTATCAACGGCGCACAAATACCGGGCAATTCTTACAAAGATAGCATTGTCACTGCGCGTGCCAAATCATCATTCCAGGTCGTTAAATCTCAAGAGATTCTTGCCAGCCATGACGCAGATAAGGCCTCTGGAGGATCGGTAGCACACTTTACAGTATTTTCTGTCAAAGATAAAGAAACGGGGGATGAGCGACAAGAGTCTACTCTAACGATCGCGACGTGCGCCCAGCAGGATGGAAAAGTGGTTATAACGCAATTGACGGAGGTATACCATAACTGATGTAAAATGGTTGTTGGAGGTTGCCGTCTAGATTCCTGTATTTAGGCGTACTTGCTACACGTCTGGGGTTCATATATCTTTGCATATTATAGACCTTGAGACCATAAGTACTATATTGTGTTTATACAATTGCAACGCACAAATTAGAAAGCACCCATAAGAGTTATATATATGTTGCCGACACCATCCCTTTGATATCTGTTTATTGGTGCAAACTAAGGCCGTCGTTACTGGCGCGTGCTTTAGCATCTCGTTTACTGCTCTGCATTACTCACATTCGACGCCTCCAGCATTACCTTTGCATAAATATTGATGAACTCCTCGTCTTTCATTTCTTCTTTAGTTGTATATTTGAGCCTCAGAACGCTTTGCATCATTCGCCGCAGCCCCTTTCGCCCACTATGCGGTATGATTTCCATTTTCTCCCCGTCCTATACGTTGTAAAGCATAATGCGAGACAGCTCTTCAGATGACGAGGTTAACAAGTAATCATATATGCATGCTTGTAAGACGTGCTCATTGGAGAGCTGCGAGACAAATTTGATCTCCCAGACAGAGTCAATCCTTTTGTGATTGCTGCAGTCTGAATCGGTGGAAAAAGCGACAATGTCGGCTCGACCTTAGATTAATGTTTCCTTATTGTCAATCTTGAATCTTTGGTCAGCTTCAACTTCAAAGCTAATATTTGGCTCTAGATCTCCCAGCTCTTCTTGGAGTCGGCTCTGGGCCAAGTCAAAGTCTTTCGGCTTGATCCAGTCAAATTTGTGATCTTTCATCTGGGTAGCACGCGGTCGGTAGCCTGATAGGAGGACATCGTATTCATAAGTGAATCATAAAAGAGCCACGTGAGGATAGATGTGAATAGGCCTTTGGCTATCGGCACCTTGCATGATGAGTTTTGGTCGCGTACGTATGTGACTTCCGGTTATAGTAGTGAATACCAGCAACTATAAGCAATAACAGAGGCTCACTTGTTAAAAATTTGTGATGCATATACATGGGAGAATCAGCTGGTTGGATAGCCATATTCGTAGTACTGGCTCTTCAGCGCAACCAGAGCGAACCTGAATGATTTCGAAACACGAATCGGAGCTTGCTAGTCAGCTGAGTTTACCTGGGAGCTGTATTATTATCTGGCATGGCATGAAAGAAGGTAAAGAAAGAACATTCATTCTGCCAGGCCAAGATTTTTCTCTAGTGAGCTCATGCGACGAAGCGCTTGGTTAATTTAGAGAGTGGCTATCCAGCACCCCTAAATTTGCTGTGAGGGGGAGAAAGAGAAAAGCACAAACAGGTTCATGTGCTTCAAGATAAACGTATAATATAAAATATATTATTGCTATTATTTATAATATATATGAGCAGCAGTAAGTAGCTGAAAATAGCAATAGCTAGCAGCAAATAGCAGCAGCTAGTAGTAAATAGCAACAGATAGCAGATAGTAGAAGAAGAGAGCAGATACTGAAAGAAGATAGCAGATACTAAAAAAAGATAGCAATAAGTAGCAGGAATTTAAAAGAAAGTATCAATAATAACTAAAAATATTACGGGTGCTGGATAGCCAACATGGGATGCTGGATAACCACTCCCTTATTTTAAAATGGTTATCTAACCTGCAGCGATAGCTTATTCATAACTACTCTTTATAGAGCCTATTATGGTCAGATTACAGAATAACAGCAATACTGGAATCTACCATATTCAGAAACATACACATTGAATACGAAGATTTACTTCAAATTACCACACACCTATAGAACTGTCTGCTTTGGCATGAACAGTCTCAATAAGCTGGGGAGTTATTGTATGAATTAATGCCGAGAACCTTGAAGTCTACAAAACTTGCATGTTAGGATATTATCGGTTTAAAATATCTGTTACATTGCATCCTGTTTAATCGTGCTAATAATTTGTAGCAGTAATATTAGTATGCTTACATATAGCGTTCTCTGTACTTGATAAAGTGCGGAGGGCTCCGATTATTTACCTTCGGAGCGGAAATAGAGTAACGGCACTAGCATAGGACATCCGCACTTCATTCGAGTACCTAATAGATGATGATATGATAAATTACAAGATAATAATGAACGTGATCCAAGTATGTATATACTGTCATTGCGGAATCGCATGAGAGAAAATGTGGAAAAAGCGGAGTTCCGCACACCCCTCCTCGTCACACTCGGTTCTATCCTCCTAAGTCCTCAATTAGGATCCATAGCATTATAGATGGCCGTTTATAATTACGTACAAGTCGCGTGAATGTACAATTGATCTTTTACTACTTAATTCAATCGAAGACTAGAGTCTCTTTTCCTCCTCTCTAAAACGCATTGCTTTTTACTCAGTCCGCAATCATCGCTCTAGACACCTGGTCTTCTACGGAGTTGTCTGAGATTCATTAATCGCTATAATTATTTTAATCAACTGCATACCAGCGCTAAACATATTCACCATGGCATCCTCAGGAGAGAAGCCAAAGACCATGCTTGCAGTATATGCCGCCAGTGGTAATGTTGAGAATCCTCTTACTGGCCTCAAAGTTGGTCAAATGCCATTACCTTCGCCTCCAGAGGGCTGGGTACGTGTCAAATTGCTGGCCTCGACTATCAACTACCATGATGTATTCACCCTGAAAGGCTTTGGTGTTTATGACATCACGTTTCCGCGTATCATCGGCTGTGAGGGCGTTGGAACTTTAGAAGACGGAAGCAGAGTGATCATCTATCCTGTTATGAATGCACCAAATTATATTGGCGACGAAACACTTGATCCGGATCGTCATGTTTTTTCGGAACTTACGGAGGGCATTCTAGCAGAGTATTTTATCGCCCCAGCGAGCAACGTCTTGCCTCTGCCTGATTCAATCGATGCAGTATCGGGGGCTGTGTTAGGAGTCGCTTGGCTTACCGCCTATCGTATGCTTTTCACTAAATCTGGATTGCGAGCTGGACAGACAATGCTTGTCCAAGGCAGCTCAGGTGGCGTCAGTACAGCTCTTATTCAGCTTGGTGCGGCAGCAGGCATGCGCGTATGGGCCACAGGTCGCACTGCTGAAAAGAGGCAACTCGCTCAGTCACTCGGTGCTGAGAAGACATTCGAACCTGGGGAGCAGCTCCCTACTCAAGCTGATGCCGTTTTCGATACAAGCGGAACTGTGACTTGGAAACACTCGATGGCCTCTGTTAAAGCCGGTGGAACAATTGTGAGTTGTGGAGGCCATGGCGGGTTTGAACTGCCTACGGATTCCATGCGTTTATTTGTTGACCAGTTGAGCATCCATGGAGTGTATGCTGGATCATTTCACGAATTTAAGGACCTTATTTCATTCGTGGCGGCCAAGGGCATTAAACCTTGCGTCGGAAAAGTTGTCCCGCTATCTCAGGGTGAAGAAGCTGTCAGATTAGTTTATGAGGGAAAAACACAGGGCAAGGTGGTTTTGACAGCGAGCGATATAGCTGCATGATATTGCTCTTTTGATAGTATGGTGGCCTAGCAGATACTGTGCGTAGATGGATAGGCGGATATCCGATTAGCGTGATTATTTGGAACAGTAAGGTCTCGATATTCTCAATTCACATATGGCTGTATATAAAGAGGCCCTTCTCTATAATTGCAATTTTCGAATCTCCTAGCCTGATCTGACCAAAGTAATGACATCTCCTTAATGTATGTGACTAGTTTCTAGCCCACACTGAAAATTCTCATTAGCTTAGTATATTAGTAACAATGAAGATAAGATGAAATAAATGCCTGAGGAATTTAGAGCGTGTAAGCAAATAAGAAGTTTCTAAGCATAGACGAGGTAACAGGATATATAGGTGATATCACATCTCTTATAGTTTGTCATAGTACTAGGTGGTGATGTAAATTTAGAAACTCAATAGCAAACATGTTCTATAAATACTCCTATTTGACTAGCATTGCATGTTGAGTAATCACGATAGCTAACCGGCGTGTTGAGTAGCGTAACTCTTTAGTTGAGAAGTACTCCATACGTCGGAACAACAACTCACTAAAGATTAGTTAAGAAATTTAAGAAATGGCAAGGGATTAACGCTTAACAAATGAGCCAATTGATGGATCATTAGATTGATTTGTTCACCAACGCGTTGTAATATGACTTAGAAACTGCCAGAAAGACAATCTCACTCTGAAATATCTACCCCTCTCTGTACGGAGTATAAGTGCCAGCGATAAAACCAGCATACGGAGTTTTCTATTCAATTTACTAATCTTCATGCAGTAATTGTATAGTCTCATGGCTTAGTCAACTAATAGTGCTTACGTTGCTCCGTACAATGGGCCAACTTGAGTGGCTCTAGATATCCTATGGCTCATTCATAGCCAAGTGCTCCTGGCCAATATTGAACTCGCACCACATGCCATGTTTAGAAAGAAACCACCTCCGAATTATCTCTTGTAGTGATGACTGGCGGTGACGGCCTTTACCCTATTGGCCGCCAATAAATATCACACAAATAATGCGAAATTAAATCCCAAGTATTTTCACAGACAATTCTGCCAATCCCCGTCGGATATATCATGACATATAAAGGACGGGCTTCGTCAACTACAGGACGCAAGGAAACAAGACGAAAGTGTATTTGATAAAGTAAACAACTATGGCGAAAACCGATCCGACACTCGAGAGCTTACTAACAACGGTTACTGAGCTTACCAAAACGCTCACCAGCAATCTTCGGGCAAAAAGCTACCCTGAACCATCATTTGGCGAAGATGCCCCCGGATCCCTGCCCTCCAGCCAAGATATCCAAGGCCCTCGTACAAAACTGGTGGAGGCCTTGATGGATATGTTGCACTTGGCTATGGGCCCAAACGAGTATCTTATCGCCCAAAATATGTGGGTGAGTGCAACAAGCTCCATATCTTCCCGTCTCTCATCCTATTGACACTTCGATCCCAAGCTGGGCAATGAGGCAGTGACACTGGATGTCCTTAACCGTTTCAACTTTTGGAGCGCCGTTCCTATTGGAGGCTCTGCCAGCTATGCCGAGATTTCGGTGGCGACGAAGCTCCCAGAGGAAATTACACGTCGATTTCTTCGTCTGAGTATGACCATGTACCTCTTTCGAGAAGAGTATCCTGGATCCGATCGAATCGTCCACAGCGCTGCTTCTGCATACATGGCACGTAATCACCATATGCAGTCCTTTACGAGTCATCTCTTAGAGGATGTCCGCCCCGCAACCATAGTAACGGCAGACGCGCTGGAAAAGTGGTTTGTCGGAAGCTCGACCCCGAGCGAAGAGTTAGAGCATGCTCCATTCCAATTAGCAAGTTTCGATGGCAAGGTAGTATCGCGTCCATTATTCGAATTTATGAGTAATTACGAGAAGCAAGGCAAACCAAAGGGATATCGAGCTGCTCGATTCGCCGAAGGAATGCAGGGCCTCACAAGCAAGGTCGCGACCGAGGCCTATGTAGAAACTTTCGATTGGGAAAGCCTTGGTGAGGCTACTGTGATTGATGTATGTGTCAATCCAATAAATAGCATTAAGGTGTATCTGACGTGTCTCCTAGGTGGGCGGCTCAAGCGGCCATATCAGCGCGATGGTCGCAAAATCCCATCCACGACTCAATTTTATAGTACAGGACCTCACAGAGGTACAACAGACTTTTGATGAGGCCATGGAATCAACTCCTGAGCTTGCTAGCCGTATCTCGTTTCAGGTACACGACTTCTTCACGCCACAGCCAGTCTCTGCAAGCGCGTATATGCTCCGATATATCTTTCACGACTGGTCAGACAAGTACGTTATGCAGATTCTCCTGCAGCTTGTGCCCGCTTTGAGACCAGGGGCTCGTATCGTCCTTTTCGACGCCATTATGCCTCCAGACTACGACGAAAGCAATCAACGAACGCCGCTCCCCGTGAGAAAGATGCAGGGTGCTTTCGACATGCAGATGTTTGTTTTATTCAACTCAAAGGAGCGCACGGCAAAAGACTGGACCAGTCTATTTAAGAGGGTAGACGACCGATTCCGCGTTAATAGTATAAAGGTGACACCAGGTGCCTCTGTAGGGCTTATTGACGTGGTATTTGATGGATAGAAAGAAGTTATATATGAGGGAATGGTTAACGCCATGGCTAGGCCCATGGAGAAATTGAAAGATGAAGGAGAATTCATGCCCTTTAAAGCTTGTATATAGAGTAGTCGTCCATATTACAATACAGGTGTTCATCGATCTGTTAAATCAATCATGACTAGAGATCTATCTGAATGGCAGCATAGTCACTCCAGGTTTAAGGAGTAAATAAGTTGCATCTTTTGTTTGAGAGTAAATATACAAAAGATTTATAAAAACCCATCTCAAGGTGCTCTTCGTATATTGGCATGACAAAATCTCACATTATTAGAAACAGAGTAGACAATATATATCCCAGTTATACTATTAGAATTCCTTTAGGCTCCAGATCAAATGAATGTTCATGATAGCCTTAATCAAGCAGGTAATTAGCGTGGTATATATATTCACTCCTTCCGGCTCTTACTTAACGAACGCTTTAAGCCCGCTGCTTTGGAATCGAACTGCAGTCTAAGCATGGAGTCGCCAAAATTCGTCGCAACATCATCCATATCTTCAGGCACATTAATAATCTCGTTCCTGTCAAAGTATTCACCAAGATGCAATGTCCTCATTGGACTCGTGACTAATACTTTGACCATTGCTTGAACTCTCTTTGATGCAACAAGTTCGTTGATCTCTGCCATCGCCTCTTTTATTTCATCGCACAAGCCTTCAGTTTCGTAATAGTTAGAGCCGTCAATAATAACAAAAATGGGAATTGCGGGGGGAATTGCGGCTGCTAGGCGGCGCAGAAGACGTCTCTGTTTCCGAAGACTCCAATTGGGACTGGTTGTTTTCAACTTCTTTACAAAATCAGGCTCAAGACAAGTGAGCTTGGTGAATTTCCATTGCGTCAGAAGCTGAGTTAAGAGACTCTTCAGCATGCCGCTTCTCTTTCGCCCTTCTGAGTCCTGCAAATCTCCTTCAGGGATCTGTAGGCCGCAGAAATAGCTGAGTAAGATGATGGAACCAATGGATTTTAAGCTCTGCATCATCATAGCACAGAAAAAAGACATTGGTGTAACACGCTCAAAGGATCCATGGCCATTAACAAGAAGTTTTCGTGACTTTGCCGACATAAACCAACGGCTGATGTTTTCATTACCCATCAGCCATTTACGCGCTTTTGCGCTTCAGTGTCCATGCCGAACCCAGCGCGTGAGACTCGTTTTATAATCAGCTCGCCAACATTTTCGGCGTCGACTGCATCGGAATCCAGCAAGCTCAATAATTCCTTCTGTGAAATGACTTCTGATTCCTGTTCTGGGATTTGTCTGACTTGGCCCTCTTTATACTGGTGTAATGCCTGACACCCTTTTTGGTTCGTTAACTTGTGTCAGCTAAAGGTTAAGGAGCACCCACATTCAGCATGCCGCCACATCCCTCGTATAAATGCCACCATGACATTTTTTATCCAGGCCGTGTCTTGATAAATATGATCAACCCTATCAGCAACTTTGGAGAGTCTCTTGCTGTCACACAGTCGGACAGTTCGCTCTACGAGAGCTGAAGACTTCCCCACCTCTTTAATCCTCTCTCGGGTCCCTAGGGGGCTATACGATCCCTGCTGAAAAAGAGGTTTGAGCCATTCAACTTTAATACACTTGTCAGTATGTAATGGGCGAGGCAAAAATAGGAGGCTTACAAGTGTGATCTTTCATTAGCCAGTACATGATACCCTGGATGGCCGAAAGTATATTGCAAAACAGTTCACAGGACGCAACCTGTAGCTTGGCGTCGTCTTGATAAAGTTCCATGTATTGACTAGCAATATCGACCTTCTCCGGTAACTGATCTATGAGCTCAAAAGCCTCTTCACGGAATTTCTTGGCAGCCATGCATGCCTTTTGCCAGCCCAGTTCAATATCTTAGCACAGAAACTGCATCTAAAGAGGAGACAGGGATGTTTTAAGAGAGTGTTCAGGCATACCTTGAGGATAAATTTAATTCCTCCACATACTACCGACGAGAAATCAAAGTTGGGAATAAAGTCAATAAACGGCTCAATTAGGTCCGACTTATCTGCCGCTTTTTTAAACCATTTGTGCACAACTTTTATGCCTGTCGGGTTCTTATATGCGTCTTCTGCATCACGCAGAGCATCAAAGACTTCTTTCCAACTGTGTTTATCCGATATGTTGGATCGCACTTTAGTGGTCAGGCCACCATTGTCCTTAAACAACCCTCTACCAAGCCTGGGGCCTCTCGTCGTTACTGTATCACGATCGTGCTCTTCATCCCACGCTAATAGGATACCAACGAATTCTTTTTTTCTGTTATTCGCTTCTATGTTGGCCGCCCTTTTGAGAGTTGGCATTCATCCAAATGTTGCGAGCCGTGGTGAATACTTACTTGACTTTGGTTTCTTGGGTATTGACAAATTGATCGATTGTTGTGTCAATTGAAAAGGTGTCATCACCCAACAATACTTCTGACCAAACCTTATCTAGCAACTCAGGATCCGGATCGAATAATTCTGACTCTCTCGAGAGCCCATAACCAGTTGGAATAAGTCGTTGGCGGGCCATTTTAGCATCAATCTGTCAAGAGAGCTCTCACAATAAGTAAACCATAAGGGTTGACCATGGAAGACCGATTTCATCAAGCGCGAAATAAAAGGAGAAAAGTTACTTCGAGACCCGAGTATTATATGATCTACCGCCACTGTTAATAGACATCTGCTAAGTACAGCGCCCACATTTTAAAATAGAATGGAGTGTATTGCGCCCTCTCTGGACAAAAGGTAAAGGGAGGATATTTTCGGTGATCGAGCGGGGCATTATCCTGGCTGAAGAACAGACACGTCACCCATGTACTCATTGATATTGTATTAATGTGCGGGGGCTGAAAGTTTGAACACATATGGATTGGACGATTAGGATGATTGGGGTGGGCAATTAATATATCTGGCCTTATAAATAGCCCCAGTCTGAAATTTAATTGGTAGTAGATACAAAACGGAAATCTCATTTTCGGCTGCGACTTAGTTTGCATAAATGGCGCCCAAAAGCAGGCTTTCTTCTAAGGCAACCAGACGCCTCTTTTGGTGACTTGGTGAGGGATTTTTATCCGCTCGTATAGGATTGTTTGAATAACAATGAGGCTCTTTGTTTGGATGGTCGGAGAGTAGGGGTCACGACATAGAGGTATAAATCTCAAGCCAAACTCCTCTCATAGTAGAATCATTCAATCGTCAAAGAGGTGGCAGAGAGACAAAAAGAATTTGACTTTAACCTTACACTATCTCTTTCTAGTTCAATATATCTGCAATGGTAGACGCTGTGGTAGACATGGCGGTTGTTACTTTAGAGATAGACGATTCGTTTGTCAACCGTGACAATATGGTTGACCCAAGTGCACTCACACCTATGGACTCGGTTAAAAGTTTGTCAAAAGACCGACAGGAAAACCTCGAAATAGTTGATTCCTCTGGTGATAAAGCAAGCAACGATGAAACAGCAGTACCAAATGGCACTTCCAACGACGGCGAAGAACCTGCCGATATCGATACGTCGCTAAGGTCTGAAGAATTCAAAACGGCTGACGGTATCAAGGTATCACAGGAAGCAGAGAAGGTATTTTTGAATTTGTTCAAAGATCTCCATGAACATATGTACCCCAAAGAGAATGATGAGCTTAACATGAACATTGGACACGACTTCATCTTGAGACGCGAGGCCGAAATGCCTCTGGAATGGAGAGTAAAAAACGCTAAGAACCTTTCTTTCGTGTTTCATGCATATCTTCGGCTTATAGAAGCTAGGTAAGGGCATTAATTATCTTATGTCTGTGATGTATCAAAACTAAGAGTTGTAATTAGAATCACGGCCCTTGAGGTAGGTGGGCCTCACAATAAGGGCGCAAAGGATAGTAAGGAGGAAAGAAAAAAAGAGGAAGAAAGAAAAAAAGAGACAAAGACCATTGCCGAATTGAAAAGAACTACATGGCAAGAATTTAAGAGAAAATACGACCAAGAGGAAAATGTTGCTGAGGAGCATGCCATAGACGTCTTATTTGGCGACCCCGTCATTCCTCACTACGTATGGCGGAACCGCCGCATCCGAAAATACCCAATGCACTTGGTGGACCAACACCAACTAGCTATCTTACAAATTTTTGATAAAATTCAACATCCTTCTGACCTCACTACCCAGACAGATGCCAAAGTACAGGTCACAAAGTCGTCTGAAGTTTTCAAGGAAGCTTATGTCCCCATCCCTGACCGTATCCGTATTAACGGACAGCCTTTGAGGCAGCTACTCGAAAAGGCATTCGAGTTGGAATTCAGTTCATCTGGTGGTTCAATTGTCCTTCTAAAGCCATACAAGCTACTTGTGCAACATGAAGACCACATTAGGCATATTCATGAACAACTCAAGCAAAAGTTCGCCAATACTGATACACAAGAAGTTACTGCCAAAGACGAAAAAAGCAGGAATTTTCTCGATACATATGGCACTGAACAAGCTTTCAAAGAACTGTGTTGCCTAATTGAATTCATGGATAGCAATTTGGGCGTATTAATACGATTCAAACAAGCTACGATTTCCAGGATTGCCTTTTCAGACCTCTGGCACATTTTTCAACCCGGATGTGAGGTGATCACATCTCACGACCCAATCAATGCCTATAGAGTCCTCCATGCTACCGGCGGCCGGCCGTATCTATCACCTCCCGAAGATAAAGAAGATAGCGATGACGGAGATTTTACCAAGCGGTACAGGGTTCCAGATAAATCGAACGACCTGGTAGTGACATGCTATCAGATCGAGTTTGACGGGAATAAATTCGGTCCCGTTACTCATTCTTTTAATATCCAGAAATATGACGGTTTTCAAGATATTACAAGCCTACCCATATATCCTCTCAAATTTGCAAAGAATCCAGAAAAGATTCGTAATGCACTTAAAGCCAACGGCCAATTATTTATCGACATATGCAAGGGTGAGCATGTCCAATACCGTGGCATGAATCTACATGAGACAGAGGAGATTGACAGCGAAGTCGTTGTTGACTTCCATGCGGCGTTATGGGACACTCAGGACAAAGACAGCGGATGGGACTATTCCATAGAATTTGGCGTCAAGCCTCCAACTAGTAGCAACAAGGCCGAAGTCATCATGGTGTCTGATTACGGCTGCCAAATACCCCATTGCTGCGAAAACGACGTCATATTTGACGATTTAGCCATTGACCACCAACGCATGGAAGACTTTCTCACGGACAAGACATGGCTTACAGCCGGTCTTCGTCACTTAAACGACAGTCCAGAGCGCATACCAAAGGAGGATTTGATCCTATTTCCCCATCGCCTTTTCGCCTTTGTTCTTAAAGACCGGAAATGGGGTAAGTTGTTATATATGCTATCATACCAAACATCAGAAGTGTCGCGATTAATCATAAGTCAAGCTATTATCGACATCAACAATGTCCAGAGGGTGCCCGCCCCGTCAAGTGCAGCATGGAAGTCGCTTGTGCTTCCAGAAGGTCATAAAGACATGGTGTACTCTGTTGTCCAAGCACATTTCCGTGACAGAAAGCGTTTAAATCCTGAAGACGACATACAAACAGACCTCATTCGTGGTAAAGGTGAGTGGAGAGTAGCCTTCTATATCAACTCATTTTCTTACGCACTGCTTCTCTAAATCGGATTTTGACTTTATTTGTGAATCACATAGGCAGAGGCTTGATCATTCTGCTCCACGGCGCTCCTGGAGTTGGGAAGACATCAACAGCCGGTATGCTTCTTTCTTGAGATTTTGTATGAAACACGGCTAAAATGACTCACCCCCACAGAATGTGTTGCCGAGCTATGCGGGCGCCCTCTCTATCCCATTACTTGCGGAGACCTTGGCATAACAGCAGTGGAGGTCGAAAGTCGACTAAAGCGTATCTTCGTTCAAGCTCTGAAATGGAAGTGCGTTCTTCTCCTCGATGAGGTATGTCTTAATATCTACGAAACACCTAAAGAATTACTATTACTTAGGCAATAAACAGGCAGACGTTTTTCTAAGTGAGAGAGGAAATGATGTCAAGCACAACAGTCTAGTATCAGGTAGGTTGATATTGAATGAACCTTGAGCTAGCTTTAGATGTTAACTTATCCTAGTTTTCCTACGAATTTTAGAATATTACCAAGGCATCCTCTTTCTTACAACTAATCGAGTTGGAAGGATAGACGAAGCATTTCGCTCTCGCGTCCATATCAGCTTATATTATCCCCCATTAACCCAACAATCGACAATTGACATCTTCAAAGCCAACCTAGAGCGTGTGAAAAAGCAGAAAGGGGATCTAATACGAACGAAAGATGAAGCAATTGAATCGTTTGCAAAAGTCCATTATAAGTCTAATAAAGCACATGTTCGATGGAACGGCAGACAGATCCGCAATGCCTTCCACATCGCGGTGGCTCTAGCCGAGAACGAAGCCATGGCAAAAGCCACAGCTAGCGGAAGCGAGGAGAAGCCTCTCAAGCTGACTCTACGAACGAGGCACTTCCAAAAGGTAGAGGGAGCGTCGACCAAATTTGACGACTACTTGACCTCCGTTCTAGGGATGGGACCAGCAGAAAGAGCTCGTAATAAGTCATATCGGCAGGATAGCTGGCGGGAGAGCGATTACCAGCAACAAAAGACAAAGCGCCGAGCTCAGGTGACGAACAATCGCAAACCAGAATATGATGACACGTCGTCTGACTCAGCTGATTCGGGCGAGGAAGCTATTAATGAAACCGAAAAGAGCGAGTCGGATAAATCAAGCGACGATGTGGACGCTACCAGTCGAGAGAATAAAAGCGAGAGTAGTGAGGAAGCGGAGAGTTCAGATGATAGTAGGAGAGCTCGTAAAAAGACAAAGGGCGCTGCCAAAAAACATTCTCGTGATAATGGAGATTCGAAAACCAAGGACCGATCTAGAAAATCCAAGAGATAGCCGCGGTTGCTACCCAAGAGAGATGTATATACATATAAAGCATATTGTTTATATCAAACTAGGAGGTATCTACCTATGGAGACAGCCTCTTAATGTGAGTAAGTATTATTTCTTAAATAGTATAAAGGACCCTGGTGAAAAGGCGTCGTTATAGCCTCTACCGAATCTAATTGCTAGTAACGCTAGCATTGCCCAGCATTGACCATAATTTCACTGGAGCATAGATATTCACGACAACTAACATACTATAGAAAAGGATACTAAAGGGGCATATCTCTGTCTTTGCCCTAAGACAGCAGCAAAACATTGGGCAAAAGACACCGCCTTCCCTATATCATAAGCTTGTAGCGTACTCAGGGTTATGCCAAAATAGCCAAGTAAATGTGATACTTATTCAATTATATTTCTATCTATATATATCGTTAAGGCATCATCACCACGAATACAGATATGTAGCATTGAATTTATTTATTATCATTATAATGGCTTAATTAAGTAAAGGCCCAGCCTATGATATATAAAAAGTATTGAATGAATCATGCATCTTTGCAACTTATGACAAATTTAGCATGTCAACAAAGCTGAAGATGGATGGCTCGGCCGTAAGTGCGTCGATAAATTCAGTCTTGGAAGCATTCGAGCTAAACAGCTCTAGTTGAAGAGCGGTATCTGCAACAGACATAGTAAACGGCATCGGCTCGGGGACAGTCATTATGCTTGGTTCGGGGAGAGAGAGGGATAAAGAGATGCTCGCAGCATCGTCCGGGAAAAGCTGCTGTATGGCCTTGCCGAATATACCTCGGCACACGGAAGCGACTGAATAGGTCTTTTGAAGTTCCTCCAAAATCATCATGCACATGTTCAGCATGTTTAATCCGAGGCGCCTTGATAAGGCGTCGCCGAATTTGCAATTGAGAAGATAAACTTGCATTGCTGGGACCAATAGGGTTGGCCTACATGACAAACATTAGATTAGTGCTTCGATCTAACGAACATATTTCCTCGGACATATTTCCTCGGATAACAACAAGGATAAAAAGGGGGACAAGCGGATTGTAGCTTACGTCATTGGTCCAGCGTAGGAAAAGAAGTTGCCCTGAGCAAGAGAGTAGACAATGTTACAAGTTTTTGAGGCGGCAGACATTGCCTTTGCTTGCATCTCCTGTTGCCACTCTCTGTGTCGGTACGGAGGGAGATCTGAAGGGGTTTCTACACTGTAAGGTCGATAGCATGTGATTAAGATGGCTCTGCAAGAGGCGATTAGGGAACGATGTATCATAAAGCAAGGATGAAATCGCGGCGAGGAGAACTGACTGATAATGTAGTTGCAAATGGTAATAATAAAACGTTGCCAATCGAGATAGATTGGGGTCTGGGTGGTCTGGCAAATCAAACCGCAGAATTTCCGCCTCTAGGGAGTCGATTTTGCTAATGGTTGGCCTGGGCCGTCGGAGCTGATAGCATATTGTGAGTGTTTTGCCAAGCAGTTTTGTCATATGTATTAGTTGAACCCAGTATTCTGCCAATTGTGGCAAGTCCCTTGGCAAAAAGGTCGCAGTTGTAGATTCCGAAATGCCCTCCAAGTCTACGGCCATATCTGACACCAATGGATCAGGTGTATCAGATTCATCAAGGTTGATCCGTAAAGGCCTCCCAAGGGCTACGGAGAGCCAACGGTCTCGCCAAAAGGTCGTCCACCATAATCTACGAAATAGGGAGCGCTGTCGTTCGGTTATGGATGCGTTGTATCCGACGGAGTCGATATCGCGGTGAAGCCCCAGCACTTGACACAGGTTGATAGCTTGGCCGCTCCAACGCCACGGTTGCATATGATCCTCTATGTCGGAATTCCAAAAGCCTAGGAGCAGCGCTCCTTGTAAGAGAATAAAGTTGTTTTTCTCGCCACCATTGTTATATATGCACTAAACACAAGCTATTAGCTAGCTTTACGAGGGAGAAAATAAAACATAATATTTTCACTTACAACCGCACGAGAATACATTTCAGCTTTCATGGCCTTTCTGGATGGAAACCCTTCGCTTTCATATACTTCCGCAGGTACGTACTGCGGTTCGTAATTAGCAACTAGATTACCAAGGAGCTGGGGGGCAGGTGTACTTACGTTGCAAGATATAACACAAAGAGCCCAGAATAGGATTAGGTTATACTCATGAAGCCGCTTAGAGCGGTGGTATTCCAAGAGCTTATCCGCCTCCAAGACCGGCATGAGTGGGTGGACATTGTGGAAATACGCGCGTATCAAACAATCCATTGTTGAATCTGATAAGAAGGAGTAGACTCCCTTACTACGAAGATAAGTTTTGTCATCCTCAGTCAGGACTGTTTGCTTTGCTGCTGGCATGAGGAGATGATTCGGTATAGCTTGATCAGTTGAGCATATGTGCATAATAGAAGTTGGGCCGCCAGTCTTTTCGCCTGTAGGAAAGTTAAGAGTTAATGGCTATAGTATGAGACCAGTGACTTACATACCAATGTAGTATGGTACTTGGCCTGTTCTTCGTTGGCCTAAGGCTACTTCTACCATTTCAACACCGACTCGTTCCTCATCGGCAGCAACACTCTTATCACTGGGCACAGCGGAAGCTTGAGTATTAGGCGTATCAAAAGATACTTGTGGATCGCGTAGTTCCCCAAGATCGCCCCTGGGACTTGAATCTGGAGTTGAACGGCTTGGCTCATCATTGCCTTGGTTAGCGGTATCTCGCATAGCCGAGCTTGCAGCATAGTGACGGGGAGCCGGAAACACGGTAGTGCTCTGCCGGAGGCTGTGGGACATGTGGCTTGCAGTCAGCAATCCGACTCGGTGATATCATCCGCCCCCTCATATGTTATGAACATCTGCCTTACCGTTTGCCTTGTCTTGGCTTTAAGATGCATTCCGTTTGGTCCTGTTCACAACTAATACACGGAACTCCAGTCATGGAAACGCTACATCGAACCTTGCGCACTCGGCAAGTTTGACACGCAATGGCGGAACGATAGCGGCGAGTCGACATGTTCACTCTCGGTTTCGGTTCCCTTGTCTTAATGCGAGGCTAACGTTGAAAGGGTCTTTGTCTTGTTAGGAAATAGATTCGAGGAGCGTTTAAGGCATGGAAACCTCGGGATATTAAACCTCGGACTTGCATCACACATAAGCCCGAGGTTCGGATCCTGATTGGCTGAAGTATCACATCCGCCCCATTTATTTCACTGGATCGTGTAATATCTGACGTTTGAAAGATTATTAATTGAGTTGAGTAATCATTTATTTTTATACTCCAAACGAGCTGAGAGGGTATTAGTAGGCTATCTATACATGAAATATGGTAGGGCATTGCTGGAGTTAATATAGGTATATTTGAGAGACCTTGAGGCATCATCTCAATACGCGGACGGTTGTTATTACGGAGTAGATATCCACTAACTGTGATTAGTAACGCCGAGTTTGATTAAGTGGGGAACGTAGATACTTGACAGGTTGCAAACAAGACGCATTTGCCAACATAGAGCTTCTACTGATGTTGTAATTCATCATCAGTCAGTCCTCCAAACATCAGCAAAATAACATAGGTAAGGTAAGAAAGGGTTATCAAAAAATCAAATCAATACATTAGAACTATTACATAATTTGTTTAAGAAATAATATATCCTGGCTTGCCAGTGAATTTTGGTAGTATACGAGTAATTGCTCTGCAGAAGGGATGTATTAAAAATGCCGTACGGAATGGAATATTAGTCCGTTGCAGGGCGAGAAGCTCCATGCGTGTGACAAAGCTATTTCAAGTAGCGAATCAGAACCAACTACATTTAGTCCACTCTTAAGCGAGTGCGAGATGTCTCAGGGAAAATATATGTCTCAATGTCTCAAGTGTCGCGAAGGGAACGGAGCGTGACGGTCTACGGAGCCCCGACTTGTCCGAAATGTTGCATTAAGGAAACTCAGGGGTAATAGAGCTGCTATAGCAAGAATTTTATGGCGTGATCAATAATTTGTCTCCTATATATGCAGCAGTAGACTCCGTACTCTGCATACGCCGGATAAATGCCCATTTATAATCACTCTCTATGGTAACCTCACGGCGCGTTGGTCTTGCTGTTAGATAGGTTAAGTAGCATTAAGAGTGGTATTTAAAGTTGGGCTTGAGTGACTGTGGAGCTTTCTTAAAATCTGCATCGAGCTTAGCCAGACAATAGTTGTTGGTATACTGGCAGCTTGCATTCTAGTATGTAGATAACCATTCAAAAAGACCCTATTCAGGCATATTTCTTTCAATCGAAATGACACAAAATTGTGATAAAATCTATATATATACATACATATATATAAGATAACGTAAGAATGTCATAAACAAGCTAAGAACGAAAGCGTGACAGATAAAGTACAGGTCAAATGCCTCCATGCACGTATGTATTGAGGCAACTGACTAATCAGGGCTAAATCCTTTTGGTATCCAGGGGGGAGTGTTAGTGATTGTGTTGCAAAATACGGTGGGTAGGAAATAAAGGTTTCTGTTATTCAATTCATTATCCTCTGTTGGCTAGCCCTGGATGAATTGGTTGATTTTTCAATCCCCACACAGAACCAGGCAACACAACAATGCAGCTGCAAAATTGCACACAGGATTCCTGTCCTATACAAGGAAAAAGAATCTGTCAGTCCGAAGCTTCTTTAGATCTTTGTCCTTTTCTTTTACTAGTACAGAAGCTACGGGAAATTAATATGTTGAAAAAGATCCGTTCGACATAACCAAATGCGCACCGTCGTATCTTCTGGTCTTCCATCTGTACACTTTCCCGAGAGAATATGAGCATTTCTAGTTTATTGAGTAGAGTAATGCGGGTTAACAAAACTGCAAAGACTACACCGATAGTATCAGTATGACTCGCCTAGATGGTAACGAGAATGCTTTCGGCGCCGTATCCTCGTCAACGAAACCGTCTTGCCTGCTGCCCATGGCGTCACTGTTCGGCCAGCTGTCGATCCTTAAGCTTTACCGCTAGCCCGATGCGTGAGTAGATCAAGTCAGGGATCTGCTATGGAGCCGATAGGATTAGAAATAGTAAAAAGAGTTGAGGCAAATGTTTAATAATCTCCGCAACACACGCCAAAATACATCTGCCGAACCGTTGATACTTGACAATATCTGCTTCGGCGTCGGCACCGATGAATCTCTCGACTGTATCATTCGTGTATTCAATATTCTTGGAAAGGACAAGATCCTCATATGCCCACTAACCTACGGCATGTATCAAACCAGGGCCGACATAAACGATGTTGGAGTCGTTCGTGGGTACTTTGACACTCGAAATGGCTTTGCGCTCCGCTCCGTCGAGATCGCTGAAGCACTTTCCAATGAGGCGATCGATCAAGATTGTCTTCGTGTGCTGACGGCCGACAAAGAATAATTGATGTAGGCAGGACGTCGAGATATCGTGCAGCTGGATCATCTTTTGCAATATGAGTTCACCATAATATAAGCTGTTCTTGTTGGACTCACACGATCTTGTGAATACGCACAATTCATGTCCAAACTAATCGAGCCTGGAGTATAATTGACTAGTAGACGCTTAAATCTGTTTCCTCCAAAAGGATGCTCGGGTTTGCTACCCTGGTACTCTATACTGCTGCTCCCAAGTTCAATGAATAGTCGATTATGACCATCACTGGCGGCATACCCACGATATAGGCGTAAAATGGCATACAGGGAGCATCCTGGCTTGGCCGATTTTGTGTTCATCTTTTTGTGAAGGTGCTGGTAACCTTCTTGGAAGTCAAGGATCGTAGAGCCTC
The DNA here is from genome assembly GCA_030278935.1 of Trichoderma polysporum. Taxonomy (NCBI): domain Eukaryota; kingdom Fungi; phylum Ascomycota; class Sordariomycetes; order Hypocreales; family Hypocreaceae; genus Trichoderma; species Trichoderma polysporum. Next base: position 1,300 of record JARFTM010000157.1, on the reverse strand, counting down.
CACAGTCAAGGTCATGGATATGCATGTATTACAAAGCCCTGTTGTGTACGGATCTTCTTCGCGCTTCCTTTTCGAACCCATTCTGGATGCTTTCTCTTGCGGTTAAAGTGGTCCACCTGCGTAAGTGAGACGAGTCTATGTTGCTACAGAGTTACGTGCTGTGGAGGCAAAGAAGCCGTCTGTGATAAAAATCTATGAGATAGAACGTTCGTTTCTCGGAAACCAGCAACAAAAGATTAGAGAATAAGAGAGCGCTCTAAGGATATGAAGAAGAAAGATGGGACTTCCAGCTCGATTATGCTGAACATGCCTATTGCTTGTTGAAGATATGCTGGGCTGCAGTCTTAGAGGCTATGCCTGCGTCGCTTAGCTGTGAAGTCTGCGCATACGAAGCGTGTACGCAGAGAGAAACGGAGGCCGATACCAGTCAACTATCAGTCATCCAATGTACAGCCACAGGCCCGGTAGCTGGGCCCAAATCGCACATCTTTCGTCAGATTGCGCGTAAAATCCCAACTTCCATTGTAGGTGGGCCTGTCCTAGTTTACATTTCCTCCTACTTGCATAGCTTTGCCTTTCTACTCAGCTTTGGCTTTTCAATTATTGGCACGATGACGTTAGCTAAATAAAACTTAGCTAAATAGCTGAGCAGCATGGCCGATCGAGACAAGAGCTTCCCAAAATCCCAGGGGTTAGCAAATCCCTTTGGTAGATTCAGTACCAACTTGCTCTTAGTGCAGTTCTTTAACAAACCCGCTGGTCAGAGCGGAGTTCTCGACAACAACGGCGCTACATACTCTGGCGATACAGTTAAGAGTTTTGATGCGCTATCGTGGCATGGAAGTTAGATGCGTTGCTTGTCTGAGGATTTCAGTGGGTACTGAGTTTCATGCACAGGTTCGATCTTACAGCGAAATCTGGTACCTGAGTTGAGCAAGTTCATTTCACATTTGCTCTCTAACAGGTCGATCACCATCAGTTGCGTAATATCCTTTTTTCCATCGACTTATCTCTTTGTTCTTGATCCGAAAATTCCCTTGTCGCGCTCCGTTATAGTTCGAGAAACTGTACTTCCCAAGAACACCGTAAAAACAACGTTTTGATGGGAATCATTTTAGAAGACGACAAATTTCGGCTATTGGAAATTTCGGCAATCTGAATGTAATGAAAATTCTACCCGTTGGTCCCACTTTCAGATACCAACTAGAAGGCGATAGCCTTCTAGTTGGCCACAAAATCCCTGAAACACCACAAAAATCGGAACATACCTCCACTAGCTCTATTCCACACCAAATTTGTA